>WNWK01000748.1:100000-232500 GCA_009830355.1 Cherax destructor
TTCTTAAACCTATGTATAGTACCTGCCTCCACTACATCACTTTCCTGACTATTCTACTTCATGACAACTCTACGACAGAAGAAATAATTCAAAGTGTGTGTGTGTGGTTTCAGGGGTCGAGTCATAGCTCCTGGCCCCGCCTCTTCACTGATTGCTACTAGGTCCTCTCTCTCCCTGCTCCATGAGCTTTATCAAACCTCGTCTTAAAACTATGTATGGTTCCTGCCTCCACTACGTCGCTTTCTAGGCTATTCCACTTCCTGACAACTCTATGACTGAAGAAATACTTCCTAACATCCCTTTGACTCATAGGAGTCTTCAACTTCCAACTGTGACCCCTTGTTTCTGTGTCCCCTCTCTGGAACATCTTGTCTCTGTCCACCTCATCTATTCCTCGCAGTATTTTATATGTCGTTATCATGTCTTCCCTAACCCTCCTGTCCTCTAGTGTCGTCAGGCCGATTTCCCTTAACCTTTCTTCGTAGGACAATCCCCTTAGCTCTGGGACTAGTCTTGTTGCAAACCTTTGCACTTTCTCTAATTTCTTGAAGTGCTTGACCAGGTGTGGGTTCCAAACTGGTGCTGCATACTCCAGTATGGGCCTGATGGTGTGTACTCACCTAATTGTGGTTGCAGGGGTCGAGACTCAGCTCCTGGCCCCGCCTCTTCGCTGTCCGCTACTGGGTCTCTGCTCTCCCTGCTCCATGAGCTTTATCATACCTCGTCTTAAAACTATGTATGTGTGTGTGTGTGTGTGTGTGTAGAGGATAGCATTTATAACGTGATTTTATCCACAATCGGAGCACATAATGACTGCTATCCTGACCTTGTTAATGGTATCGTAGCCTTCAAGGGAACAATACAAACCCAGGTGATAGACAACATACATAACACAGATACCGTGCACAGTATTTACTGCGTTCATAACACGACGTTGTACACGCTTCTAACCACCGCTATTACAAAAATGAACAGCAAATTTGAGAAATCATAATGACTCAAATTGAAGCAGTTCCTGGTACAGTGGATAGCTCATTGGCCTGATAGCTTTCTCACTGTCTTGCCATAGGTTCGAATCTCCCTCCGTTATGCGAGTTGAGAAACTCTAATGCGTGTTAATCAGCTAACTCGGGGTAATTAAACTACATATAAGGGCATTGCTTCATTTTTGCAACATTTTGCTCAAAGATCTTTTTGATGTACTGATTTGAGAAACATCACTTGATAGAAATTATAGGAACTTTTCTGATTTAGTTAAGATACTCTCGGTGTTGGTTGTCCTGCGTCAGGTGGTCGTACGTCAGATAGTCGTACATCAAGAGACTACACATCAGGAGATCGAACGTCAGGCTATACATCAGGTCGTACGTGAGGCTATAAATCAGGAGCTCGTACGTCAGGAGGCTATAAATCAGAAGGTCGTACGTCAGACAAAACATCAAGTCGTACGTCAGGTAGTCGTACATCAAGAGACTACACATCAGGAGATCGTACGCCAGGCTATACATCAGGTCATACGTCAGGAGGCTATAAATCAGGAGGTCGTATGTCAGGAGGCTACATCAGGTAGTTGTACGTCAGGAGGCTATACATCAAAAGGTCGTACGTCAGAAGTAAATCACGTTAATGAGACGCCTGTTCTCCGGGGCTACTATCATCCCTGAGTAAATATTAAAAAAAAAAATTCTCCTGGAGAAAAAAAAGAGAAACGAGGAAAAAAATAAATAATAAAGAAAAAAACTAAGCAGTTTCCGGCAGAGTAAATTGCAGTTTAATTAACGTTGTTTGAGTATATGCTACGCAGATGTTTTCTTGCCACATCTGCTAATTAGTTCAGATTTTTTTATTGTTCTTTAGTAGCTGTATATAATTTTCAGTGTAGTATTGTAATTAGTAGATCAAATTATTTCGAAACCAGTCGTATTTTCAATAATAGTATATATATATATATATATATATATATATATATATATATATATATATATATATATATATATATATATATATATATATATATATATATAAAATTTATTTTATTAACACATCGGCTGTCTCCCACCAAGGCAGGGTGGCCCGAAAAAGAAAAACTTTTATCATTATTCACTCCATCACTGTCTTGCCAGAGGCATGCTTACACTACAGTTATAAAACTGCAACATTAACACCCCTCCTTCAGAGTGCCGACACTGTACTTCCCATCTCCAGGACTCAAGTCCAACCTGCTGATGTCCCTGAATCCCTTCATAAATATTACCTTGCTCACACTCCTCCAACAGCACGTCAAGTCCTAAAAAACATTTGTCTCCATTCACTCCTATCAAATACGCTCATGCATGCTTGCTGCAAGTCCAAGCCCCTTGCACACAAAACCTCCTTTACCCCCTCCCTCCAACCTTTCCTAGGCCGACCCCTACCCCGCCTTCCCTGCACTACAGATTTATACACTCTCGAAGTCATTCTACTTTGTTCCATCCTCTCTACATGTCCGAACCACCTCAACAACCCCTCCTCAGCCCTCTGGATAATAGTTTCGGTAATCCCGCACCTCCTCCTAATTTCCAAACTACGTATTCTTTGCATTATATTCACACCACACATTGTCCTCAGACATGACATCTCCACTGCCTCCAGCCTTCTTGTTGCAACATTCACAACCCATGCCTCACACAATTGGAAGTTGAGGACTCAGATGAGTCAAAGGAATGTTAGGAAGTATTTCTTCAGCCATAGAGTAGTCAGGAAGTGGAATAGTCTAGCAAGTGATGTAATGGAGGCAGGAACCATACATAGCTTTAAGACGAGGTATGATAAAGCTCATGAAGCAGGGAGAGGACCCAGTAGCGATCAGTGAAGAGGCAGGGCCAGGAGCCAAGTCTCGACCCCTGCAACCACAATTAGGTGAGTACACCCATTCAAGAGTGTTGGTATAACTATACTCTCATACATTCCCCTCTTTGCTTTCATGGATAAAGTTCTTTGTCTCCACAAACTCCTCAATGCACCGCTCACCTTTTTCCCCTCATCAATTCTATGATTTACCTCATCTTTCATAGACCCATCCGCTGACACGTCCACTCCCAAATATCTGAATACATTCACCTCCTCCATACTCTCTCCCTCCAATCTGATATCCAATCTTTCGTCACCTAATTTTTTTTGTTATCTTCATCACCTTACTCTTTCCTATATTCACTTTTAATGTTCTTCTTTTACATACCCTACCAAACTCATCCACCAACCTCTGCAACTTCTCTTCAGAATCTCCCAAAAGCACAGTGTCATCAGCAAAGAGCAACTGTGACATCTCCCACCTTGTGTTAGATTCTTTTATCTTTTAACCCCACACCTCTTGCCAACACCTGCACATTCACTACTCTTACAGCCCCATCTATAAATATATTGAACAACCACGGTGACATCACACATCCTTGTCTAAGGCCTACTTTTACTGGGAAATAATCTCCCTCTCTCCTACACACTCTAATCTGAGCCTCACTATCCTCGTAAAAACTCTTCACTGCTTTCAGTAACCTACCTCCTATTCCACACACCTGCAACATCTGCCACATTGCCTCCCCTATCCACCCTGTCATATGCCTTTTCCAAATCCATAAATGCCACAAAAACTTCTTTACCCTTTTCTAAATACAGTGGTACCTCTACTTACGAGCAGCTCCTAACTCGAATAATTATGTAAGTGTATTTTTGTAGGTGCTTTTGTAAGTGTATTTTTGGGGGTTTGAAATGGATTAACATAATTTTAATTATTTCTTATGGGAACAAATTCCTTCGGTATCGGCACTTGAATAGCCGTCTGGAACGAATTAAGCTCGTAAGTAGAGGGACCAATGTACTGTTCACCTATGTTTCACTGTAAACACTTGGTCTACACACCCCCTACCTTTCCTAAAACCTTGTTCATCTGCTATCCTACTCTCCGTCTTGCTCTTAATTCTTTCAATAATAACTCTACCATACACTTTACCAGGTATACTCAACAGACTTATACCCCTATAATTTTTGTACTCTCTTTTGTCCCCTTTGCCTTTATACAAAGGAACTATATACGCTCTGCCAATCCCTAGGTACCTTACCCTCTTCCATACATTTATTGAATAATAACGCCAACTGTTCCAAAACTGTATCCCCACCTGCTTTTAACATTTCTATCTTTATCCCATCAATCACAGCTGCCTTACTCCCTTTGATTCAACCCACTGCTTTACAAACTTCTCCCACACTCACAACTGGCTCTTCCTCACTCCTACAAGATATTATTCCTCCTTGCCCTATACACGAAATCACAGCTTCCCTATCTTCATCAACATTAAACAATTTCTCAAAATATTCCCTCCATCTTCTCGATACCTCTAACTCTCCATTCCTATTTTTAACTGTCAAATCCATTTGTTCCCTAGGCTTCCTCAACTTATTAATCTCACTCTAAAACTTTCTCTTATTTTCAACAAAATTTGTTGATAACATCTCACCCACTCTCTCATTTGCTCTCTTTTTACATTGCTTCACCACTCTTTTAACCTCTCTTTTTCTCTCCATATACTACTCTTCCCTCCTTACATATTTTAAGAAAAAGAGGATAAATAAGTATACAAGATATGATGTAGGGCGTAATGACAGTAGTTTGTTGGACTACATATTGGTAGATAAAAGACTGTTGAGTAGACTTCAGGATGTACATGTTTATACAGGGACCACAGATATATCAGATCACTTTTTAGTTGTAGCTAAAGTGAGAGTAAAAGGTAGATGGGATACAAGGAAAATAGAAGCAGAAAGTCCAGGTCCATTGGCAACCTCCAATAGTGCTTTTGTAATCAGCTATCCTGCTAGATTGCCACCCAGTGTCTTGCCAAAGGGTCACCTGACATGTCCTAAGATAATCCAGTTTTATAGGTCTAGTGACTCTTTCCCCAGAGCACTACCAACAGAAGTCATGCTAAAACAGGGCCAACGGCAATTCCTTTTTCATCTGCCTTAGAACTGGTTATGACCAATGGAAAATACAGTGGACCCCCGAGTAACGAGCACCCCGGAAATTGTAAAATTATGTAAGTATAATATTGTAAGTGCTTTAGTAAGTGTATTTTTGGGGGTCTGAAATGGACTAACCTACTTAACATTATTTCTTAAGGGAGTAAATTCGTTCGGTAATGGCACTTGAGCAGGCTTCTGGAATGAATTTTGCCCCTTACTCGGGGGTCCACTGTATCCCTAATAACAAAACCAAAAGAGGGAGGGGGGATATTTAGATTCGATCTGAGGATGGAAATAAAATGTACAGTTCTTAGTTTCAAAAGCCCATTAAAGGGTGTTAGAATGGTAGACAGAGTGACCACAGAGTTTGTGAGATTTCTCGCACAATAGTATTCAAATACAAGATTGAATGAATTGGTAAAAGTTTTACTTTCAAGGAGAGAGTAGTTTACAAACTTGGGTCATTCACTAGTAACTTGTGGACAATATGGAAACAACTGAATACTGAAATTAACACCAGTCAGTCCATCTATTATGTCACAGATGAAGGGCCACATGTCAATGGAGCATCCAATAAAATCAAATGCTCTTTGAGGGCATTACATTGGCTAGCCCCAATAACCTGCTTGATAAGACCATCAACCAGGAGGCTTGGTTGGGACCAGGTTGTGGATAGGGGGTCGAGTTAACTAGAAAAACCATCTCCAGGTAGCTTGCTTGGTTTCAATTGGTCTAGATAACATGGAGTTAACACCACTAGCTAGAGATCTAGTTAAATAAAATCAGCATCATTCTGTGCTTAAAATAATGAATTTAGAGACATGTCATTCACATTATTGTAATCAAAAAGAAGTGCTAAACCCACTAGGGTCATATAGTGCTGCATCTCATTCACATATGCTCAAGAAATTAAGCATTTTTATCAACAGTGGCATGTTACTAGCAACTGTAGAAAAAATACCTTAAAACTTTTCAATAACTTACAAGCATTGTAATACAACTAAATACAATATTTTTTTTTTACTGTATTAAGGGGAAAGAACTAATTTTGTATGTCAATATTACTAAAACTTGCTTTCACAAAAATGTTGGGACACAGTTCTTGGATCCAGTATGTGCCTCTAATCTTTTGACTTCTGTCCACAGGGTAGGTATGGGGTGCATAAAGCCATCAAAATAATTAGTGCTTGTGAATAACCTATACATACATGAAATAAGACATGTGCAGTGTTAGGATATTTTATTGAGGAAACATTTTGCTTTGAATGGCTTCTTTGGAAGTTATTCAATGCTAAACCTTTCCTCAAATATCCTAACACTGCACATCTCTTATTTCATTTAGGTATTATAATCAATTTAAAATTCTTCCTCAATAAGAGGCAACTAACATGCCAGGAGCGAGGGGCTAGTAACCCCTTCTCCTCTATACATTACTAAAGTTAAAAACAGAAACTTTCGTTTTTCTTTTTCTGTCACCCTGCCTGGGTGGAATATGGTCGGTTTATTGAAAGAAAAAGAATCACTTAAAGTGCTAAACCCAAAAGAGTCATACAGCACTGATCACAGTGAGATAGTGGCAAAAGCCGACATGTGGAAATAAAGGCACTGGAAGCATAGAATCACTTTAATGTTTCATGATCTTATATGTGACTTGGCTGTCTCTGAGCCTGGCCTAATGGTGCTAATTTGCTTAATAAGAATGCATTTGTTCGTTCTTTAATAGTTGGTAAAGAATGAGACACTTGTGCAACATTTGGAAATCTTTATTGTGGTAATGTATTGCCAGCCAGTGACTTCAGTCCAGTATAGAGAAGAATGGTGGTAGAAGAGAAGTTTGAGGTAATCAGTCCCTCAACCTGGAGTCAATGAGTTCAGTTCATCTTGAGAAAGCTACAGCATAGGCAGAGAAGTGGCTTATTTACTGCAGTAATGTGAGTTTAAGCAGGAGGAGGCTGTTGTCAGACACAGCAACAACATGAGCTACTTACTCTAGTGGATTTTCCACTGGTGACTCAGCCTCCTGCTGCTTCAACTCACCTGTCTGTACTTTTTCCAAGCCTGAAAGATTGAACACATTGATTCCAAGCTGAGGTACTGACTACCTCAAACTTCTCCTTTTCCACTATCCTCTCTTTATCGGACTGAAGAAGCCACTGCATGGCAAAACACTTCCTCAATAAAGATTCCCAAATGTACAAGTGTGTCAGTTTTCCAAACTATTTACATCAGTACTTGATAAAGCCCATACAAGTGGGTCCTGCTATACAGTGTGTTGCTCTACAGTGTCCTGCTCTACAGCACCCTGCTCTACAGCACCCTGCTCTACAGTGTCCTGCTTTAAAGTGCCCTGCTCTACAGCACCCTGCTCTACAGAACCCTGCTCTACAGAACCCTGCTCTACAGAGCCCTGCTCTACAGTGCCCTGCTCTACAGTGCCCTGCTCTACAGTGCCCTGCTCTACAGTGCCCTGCTCTACAGTGCCCTGCTCTACAGTGCCCTGCTCTACAGTCTCTAACCATTTTTCACCTTATTCAGACTTTCTATAATATATTCACCATTCACTATAAGCTAAGGACAAAAATATTTTAAGTAATGTGTGTACTGTACAGTGGACCCTTGGTTATCGGCCGTAATCCGTTCCAGAAGGTCGGCCTAAATCCAAAAAGGCCGAAAACCGAAATAATATTTCCCATAAGAATTAATGTAAATACAATTAATCTGTTCCAGACACCCAAAAATATTAACAAAAAATTATTTTTTTAAATATTAACTATAGTTTTACATACACAAAACAATGAGAACTAAATAAAATGACTAATGAAATGGATAAATAAACATTTAAATCACTATTACATACAGTGGACCCCCGGTTATCGGCCATAATTCTTTCCAGAATGCTGTTTAAGTGCCGTTACCAAACAAATTTGTTCCCATAAGGAATAATGTAAATTAGATTAGTCCTTTTAGACCGCCAAAAATACACTTACAAAAGCACTTACAAAAATACACTTACATAATTGTTCGAGTTTGGAGCAGTACTAAATCCGGGGATCCACTGTACCTTTATTGAAGACTCTTGTTGGCGTATGGAAGACTGGGAGGAGGAGAGAGGGAGGACTGATTAATGTTTGGAAGGGGAATCCCCCTCCATAAGGACTTTAGGTATCAAAGCCCTCTTTGGGGTTACTTCCCTTCTTTGTCTTTTACTGGCACTAGGACCAGCTTGAGTCACTGGACCCCTGATGCTCAAAAAAACTGTCCAGAGAGCTCTCTTTCTGACGTTTCTTTAAGATTTGCCTGAAGTGGGACAAGGTTTTGTCACTGAACATGTTGCAGATATGGCTTGTTTCAGCTTGGTATTTCTCCACAAAACTTTGCACCTCCCTCCACTTTGCACAAATGTCCTTAATCACTGACGAAGGCACATCCTTCCCTCTCTCTTAATCTTCCTCTGAACCAATTTCCTCAGCTGTGGTCTGTTGCTGTTGCAGATGAAGGTCTTGCAGCTCTTCAGTGGTTAGCTCTTCCCTGTCGTCCTCCACCAACTCTTCCACATCCTCGCCACTCACCTCTAACCCCATGGACTTTCCCAAAGACACAATAGATTCCAAAATAGGCAGAGGGTCGGCAGGGTTTGAGGTTGACCTTGGTCAACCTCAAACCTTTCAAAATCCTTGTCGAGGACACATTCTGGCCACAATTTTCTCCAAGCAGAGTTCAAAGTCCTGGAAGTAACTCCCTGCCAAGCCTTACCTATAAGGCTTATGCAATGAAGGGTCTAGTCAGTGTCCGAGGTCACTTCAAAACACCTTTGAAACATTGCTTTCGTGTAGAGTTTTTTGAAGTTAGAAATGACCTGCTGGTCCATGGGCTGGATGAGAGGAGTGGTGTTAGGAGGCAAGAACTTCACTGTTATAAAACTTAACTCCACAGACAATAGGTCTACCAAGTTTTGAGGATGAGCAGGAGCATTGTCCAGTACCAAGAGGCACTTTAGTGGCAATTTATTTTCCTGGAGGTATTTTTTTACACTGGGGCCAAACACTTCATGGACCCAGTTAATGAAAATTTGCCTTGTGACCCATGCCTTATTATTAGCTTTCAACAACACATGCAATTTACTCTTGACGACATTGTTTTTCTTGAACACACTGGGATTTTCAGTGATTCACCAGTAAAGGCTTCACTTTGAAACCCCCACTAGTGTTACCACAGAACAAAAGAGTAAGCCTATCCTTCATAGGCTTGTGTCCTTGCAATGCCTTTTCCTCCTGTGTGATTTAGGTCCTTGTTATGCAGGTTTCTGCATTGCATTATACAGTGGACCCTCGGTTTTCGTTCACCTCCAAACTCGAACAATTATGTACGTAAGTGTATTTTTGAAAGAGCTTTTGTAAGTGTATTTTTGGGGGTCTGAAACGACTAATCTAATTTACATTTGTCCTTATGGGAACAAATTCATTCAGTAACGGCACTCGAACAGCATTCTGGAACAAATTTTCAACGAAAACCGAGGGTCCACTGTATATATTTATAGTAGTATATGTATATATAGTGGAGAAGTGTGCCATAAATTTTATGAACTGACATATTTGTAAATCATAATGTATGAACTATGGATAATTATCACCCATAGTTTTAGGAAAATGAAAATGCTAGGCATTTTGTAGGTACTGTAAAGTAGTTTAAACTGGGAAATGTAATGAAATCCTGCTGGGACATATTTTCTACGTGTGTGTGGATAGCGTCGGTAAGCGTGGGTGTTTTTTTGGGGGGAGCAGTCACGTGGAGCGCGGCATGGGTGAGAGGGGCTCGCCAGATGCCTCCTAGTTATTATAAGTTTTGTAATGTTGTACTTCTTTTGTTTAGCCAACTCAAGCCATAGGCACTTTTATTGTTTACCAGTACGCTCCCCTGGGCTCTGATATGGTCGGGGCTTGGCAGGATGAGTGTGGACTGTTGAAATAGGATGAGATGGTCTTGGGTGAAGAGTAGGGGCCAGCGTCTGCTGTTTTGTGTGGACGCTCCAGCCACCAGCTCCTTGTGTACTTTTATTGGGGCATTTAGGCTAAGAGAAATATGAGGGTGTTTTCTGGAGTGTATATTGTTAATCTTAATAAATTTATATTTTCTTAACTAGGAATTTTGTGTAAACCCTCTGATAACCAACCCATTGGAGTAATAACTGTTAATCTAGCACTTTCTGTTTTGAATGGGATAGCCTTAGGTGGTCTAACTTTACTTGAGAGGTGTGGAACTTTTACCCTTTGCCCTTAGAGAGGGTGTCGAGTCCCAGGTTATCCCACTTTCTGCATAACAGTCCTCTTTGGCATTTTCTTCCAAAAAAGACTTTCGTCACAACTGAACACTTGTTGGGGCAGGAATCGTTCAGCCTCTAAGTACTCCTTGAATGCATGCATGAATTCTTCAGCTTTACGTTTGTCTGAACTTGCAGCCTCGCCATGCCTTACAACACTGTGTATGCCACTACGCTTCTTAAATCTCTCAAACCAGCCTTTGCTGGCCTTAAATTCACTAACAGCAGCACTCGTTCCAGGCATTTTATTCACGAGATCCACATGAAACTGCCTTGCCTTTTCACAAAGGATCGACTCCACAACACTATCTCCCGCTAATTGTTTATCGTTGATCCACACCAACAATAGCTTCTCCACATCTTCAATTATTGATCTTTGTTTTGTTAGCATATTTATCCCTTTCGCAACATTAGCTTCCTTGATTTCTACATACATGTACATCCCGGCAAGCTCGAGCACACATACTACACCACTCTCGTACTTTGCTACAATTTCTTTCTTGAATTCTATCGTGGTTCTCAATTTCTTTACCAAAGGGCTGGCACTAGGAACTTTCTTTGGGCCCATGGTGGCTTATTTTGCAGTTGCACTCAACAACCACAAAAAACTATAATAATAATAATAATACTTTATTTAGACATGGTACAAAGATACATTGTTGGGTAGACATGATACATAGGTATAAAAGAGATGTACATGCCAAAAGCCCCTAATATGCTGTGCATTGCGGGCATTCTTAGGACTACTTACACTACATGGTAAAAAATTATGGTTGATAATGTATATAATAAGTATAATTGTGCATCTGTTATAAAGTTTGGATTAGTATAAAGTAATGGATTAGTATAACGAAATGTTTGGATGAATGCGCGGAGTCTTGCTCACTCACCGAGAGACACAGTCAGACTAACTCATGAACACGGCAGAGTGGCGGGCAGATGCGTCCAACACAGCCGAAATCCGAATTGGCCGATACCCGGAATGGCCGATATCCGAGGGTCCACTGTATATGCATTATTTAGGACTATCTCTAATGCTCACTTTATATATGATAGTATAAACATGTTATCAGGCTTATATATGCATTTGAAAGTGAAAAAAATGCTATTCTTCACTTTATAGAAGTAGCCCAGAACTTAACCTGCTGTATAAGTGAGGTACTTGGGCAAAACATTTGTAACTGAGAATCCTTTAAGTACCTTGTATCTGTTTTCCCACATTTCTTAATTCTCAATACAGTATTTTATATTGGCTCTTACCTAGTCTCTACATACATGTATTTTGATTATAATAATAATACATACATGAATTTCTGAAAGAAATTACAATAAATGCATGATTACAAATGCATAAAAATGCCACAGTGAAAATAAGAAAAACACCAGAGCATTTTCATGTGCTTACACATCTTCAATGGAATTAATGATTTGCAGAAGCACTCACGTGTTTTTCCTATTTCCACTTTGGTATTTTCATATACAGTGGTACCCCGAGTTTCGTACAAAATTTGTTCCAGAAGGCTGTTCAAGTGCCGTTACAGAACGAATTTGTTCCCATAAGGAATAATGTAAATTAGATTAGTCAGTTTCAGACCCCCAAAAATACACTTACAAAAGCACTTACAATAATACACTTACATAATTGTTCGAGTTGGGAGCTGTACAAAACTCGGGGTAGCACTGTATTTCTATACAGAGCCTAGCAATGGCTTGTAAATGAACCATCTTACAGCTTAAAATAATCAAAATTAATGAAATAAAAACTTAAAACCAGCCAAATGTTTATTGAGAACCACAGTAAAAACACTTAACATTAGTTAGTAAAATTTTAGGACATTATAAAAATCTTATAATAGAGGACTCTTCAAGACTTACCTAATAACACTATTAATTAATATTAAGTTTATTTAAATGCGATGAATGACCCCTTTTAACCAACTGGAAGAGTATAATGCTAATGATATGAAAACAATTGTACAATACTGACAATTAAAATAGTGGTTACTTACAGTCATTATACATTTTCTATATTTGGTTGTAATAACATTAAAAACCCATGAATTAAAATCTGATATGGATTCTGGTCATTTTTCGTTTGTCTATATAAACTGTCTGTGGAGACAAGGTCAAATTGTACATGTTAAAAATTCCAATAAAGTTAACAGAATGCAGAATAAAGGCTTGAATAGTAAATAGATTAAAGAACGTTTTTCACTGTATACTGAAGAACCCTCGATACATGAAATTCAGCTGGTACCTTTGCCAGGCCTGATTAACTGCAAATACATCACTGGAATTTTAAACAGTACACTAACTCCTATTTAAATGCACAACAGAATCAATATTGGAAAATTGATTTCTAGTTCTACGCAGCACATACTCCATTGCTTCAGTCTTCAGGGTGATGCTATTGTGTTTTGAGCTTTGTATTAGAGCAGATCTAAAATGAAAAGAGAAAATGATGCAGTGAAAAATGTCGAAGCCAGAGAACTAAAATAGTTTTACCTTCAGCTAGCGCTGGGAGCACTTAGCATGCAATTATAGCATATAACGAGATTTTTATTGTGTATCTTTTTAATCTAATAGTGGTAACTTCGGCAAGGAATTAAAGCACAAGGGAAATAAAGAAAAGTGTAAAGAAAAATAAGTTACAATAGTTAGGAAAACTGTGAATGTAATATACAGTTCATTTAAGAGAAAACTAGACTTACAATAAACTTATAAGCAGGAAATAAAGAAAAAAAGGACAAGGATTTAAGAAACATGAATAATTTCATTTGAATCTCTAATGGATGAATACATTATTATTCACTGACATAACATCTTCAATATTAAATATCTTGCCGTCTATTTTATTTCAGAAACAAACATGCCTTGTAAGTTTAACTGTTGCATTTTAAATATATATATAGTATAATTGTTTCACTTAAATTTTCTACTTGAATCTCATTAAAACATTCATGATTAAGCAAGTTCTATAAAATTTGCTTGATATTTGCTGAACAACATCTGTTTTAAATATTTTTTTCAGTAGTATATATACATATATGTATCTCTCTTGGAAAAAAAATACAAATATTTTTCTAAATAATTTACAGACATTTGTGACTACTGGTTTAAAAGATATCCTTTATTTATTCTGAACAGATATTAAAAATGAGTGGAGACAAATGGTGCACTGCCATCCAGTGGTGAAAAAGAAAATAGCGGAAAGAAACATCATTGAGACGTTTCTCCTGTTGAATAGGTTTGTTCAATTCACAGGTGAAATGTTTCAAAGTTCCTCTGTGTATTTGTCTTTTTCACCAAGAAGAATATATAACTGGATACTAGGTGTTGCAAATGCAAATTAAAAGTCACAATATTGTGGCTGGAAGAATTTACAACTAACTCACAATGTCAAAGAAATTTTAGACCATCCTGGACCACTTTCTGACAATTTAATAATGATTCAGGAGGGACCAAAACTTTGTCAAACATTTCTTTTCCCGACTGCAAGTTGATTGTGAAAAACAAACATTAAGTAATTTCAAAATGAAATTAAGCAGAAGTAATATGTTTGTGGTATATAAATCAATCTTGGTTGTTTACAAAGGTTATCCATGAGTTGAAGAGATAAATATCAGTGTTCTGAAATTAAAAAAAAAGTTCTATGGGATGCGGGTGGGTCTGCAAGACGGGCTTGACCACACACTACCTCTCGTGATCTGTAACGCAAGAGGACGTTTATTTAGAAGCAAAATTTGCAAAAATGTTTTTGAGAAACACGCCACAAGGAGTCAAGCTGGGTTATAGCTCTTGGTGAATTTGGTTTTTCATGCCATGTCTCAAACTAACCTGAAAAAGTTGCGGGACAAGAAGCATACATGCTTCTAGAATAAAAATAATTTTAGGAATCCATTCACTTTTAATGTTTTATGAAGAAAATTAGCAAAACAAAAAAAATAAAATAAAAAAGTTGCATGAAGGATGTAGGTTAAAGACTACAGTTTTTTGTAATGACATCAATGCAGTAACTCAAAATATATTAACCCCTGTGGTTTAGTGCTTCTATTTGATTATAATAATAATCAAAATATTTTAGTAATCTTTGCAAGTTTTATATCCCTCTTCCTTGAACATTGAATTTGTGCAATGTCAGTGAGCCTAGAATTAGCATATCTATAGCACTACAAAATGCTAATTCTCTATTCTAGTGATATTAAGGTAAATGCACTGAACAGTATATGACTAGCAACAATGATAATGAGTAACTGTCACAATGTGCTGCTTTATGTAAGGCCATTGTTTTCACTAGTACAATCCCCAAGGCCCACTGCATTGTTTAATCATAGAAAGAATTGTGGTTTATGTTTCCAACGTATATCCCCACATGCAACCTGCGATAGTACAAGTTTAAAACACAAGTCCAGTGTTTGTTTTTGCTGGTTCTTTTAAAATTACTGAAGGCAGCTGAAGATGATTGTGGTGATTTAGTGGTGAGAATCTGTAGCACCAATGAACTGTTACAAAGAAGAGTTAAGGAAAGAGGATCACGCCAGAAGAGAGAACACGCAAAATGAATAATTGTACAGTCAATGGGACTAATTACAGTACAACGCAACTGCACACTGTTGCCTGACCACTCATATTTGTGACTTATGGACCAGTGAGCCTTCACTCGCGATTCCTGTGGAGACCTGCAAAGTAATTTATATGTTAACAGGATAAAAGGATTAGCCTATGCAGTTTGATGCAAGACAGCATAGCTGACCAAGATTATATAACACCCAGATCTAAAGCTAGAGCAGGTTTTCAACATTTACTATATTTGTGGATGCCCAAATTAAAAAAAAAAAAAATTGCAATCTTAATTTTCATGTTTCATGGGTTTGAACAATCTTAAGAGCTCTTCTGTCTTGCATTAAGCATACTACCAAATTTAAGATTACATATATACAATAAGGACCTAGACACTGCTTTCCGAAATACCTAAAATTATACAACAATATTTAGTAAATAAATTGTGTTCTATATATTATACATTCTACAATGTACTTATATATATTTTCATCATAATATTCATGATTTTTCTTATTTATTTATATTCTATGAAAATGGGCCATTTTGAGAATCTTAATTTTTTCTTATATCAGCCATTTCCCACCACAATGGGGAGACTAGAAGAATGAAATATGTATTCATTATCATTCATTCCCTGTCCTTCAAGTAAACACGTCAATTAAAAAATTCCCCCAAATAGTGACAGTCTCTCACATCCTTCAATGGTAATTCTAAACTCGTAAAAAATTTAATTTGTTGCCAAATAAAAAAATTCACACAGAAACGTTTTTAAAATAATACTTTACAATTAAACCATGCAAAATACACATGCAAGTCTAAACTGAATAAATGAATTTAATTTACATAGTACAGGTCAGCTATCACTAATCCGGCAATCAGCAATCCGGTTCCATCAGTAATCCGGCCCTAATTTCGGCTAGCATAATTTAAAATTTCCAGGGTCGCCACACCAACCTGCCGCTGCTGTTTGGTGGTGCTACTTGCTGCATAAGTCATTCCAATTTGTTTTTCTTTATTGTTAAAACCTGCTCACTTTTAGCCCTAGCCATGGTTCCAACAAATAAAAGAAATGCTTCTCTTTGTGTAAAGCACATAGTACACTGTACATTGTCCATAAAAGATAAGGTGGCTATGAAGCCACTGTCGGTCACCATGAGCTCAGCTCACTCAGATAAGCTGTGACTGGTAAATTTGGGCCTATATTTGAGATAATAGGTCTGTGTAGTAAGTGTGCACTCTAAAAAAAAATCCTGCAGCGCGCAGTGCACGAGAAAAAACTGAGACCGTGTAAAACAGTGACTTTCCGGTGTATTTTCGTATGGTTTTTATAGTTTTCTTGGTCTCATTTGATAGAATGGAAGATATATTACAGAAATAGATATGATTTTAATTGGTTTCATGATGAAAACTATCTTGAAATTGAGCTAAAATTAGGGGAAATGTTCAATTTTTGCCAATGTTCAAGATTAAACAAATGATGTCACCATCCAATACATGTCCAACTGGCTGGTCTAATAAGCAGTCATGAATGGGTTGACATTATTTATACAATTATTACAATAATGCAGTAGTCTGCATATCAGTAAATCTTCTATTTTTTGTGTGAATAAAAATTCAAAATGGAAAGCAGGCATAATATAAGATGGGCATAGACACATGACTAATGAACAAAGAAAGTATTATTTTAGTGCCAGGAATCTCTGCATTGTTTATTCTGGAACCTATTTTGAAATTGACATCTCTTGAAATCTGTGTGAAACTGGCCAAATTACCAATTTCTGACCACTTTATTGGGTAGTTTAAATAGGTAAATGGGCAGTTTCTTGTACTCAATCGACAGAATAGAAGGAATACTAGTGAAACAGCTATGAGTTTGGTAGACTGGAACAATGGAATGGGCCAAAAATAGAGCATAAAGTGGGCAAAATCACCAATGCTTATATATCGCCACTGGGTAAAGTGTATTCTAAGCTAACAACTCTGTAATCTATACCTGGAGAGAGTTTTGGGGGTCAAATCCCCGCAGCTCAGTCTGAGACCAGACCTCGTGGTGGATCAGGGTCTGATCAACCAGGATGTTACTGCTGGCTGCACACACACTGACGTACAAACCCCAGCCCGGTTGGTCAGATACTGACTTTAGGTGCCTGTCCAGTGCCTTCTTGAAGACAGTCAGGGGTCTATTGGTAATTCCCCTTATGTATGCTGGGAGGTAGTTGAACAGTCTTGGAGCCCCGGACACTTATTGTGATGTCTCTCAGTGTACTTGTGGTGCCCCTGCTTTTCATTGGGAAAATTGCATCTCCTGCCAAGTCTTTTGCTTTCATAAGAAGTGATTTTCGTGTGCAAGTTTGGTACTAATCCCTCTAGGATTTCCAAGTGTATATTATCATGCATTTCTCTCGCCTGCGATCCAGGGAATACAAATCAAGGAATTTCAACCGTTCCCAGTAATTTAGGTGCCTTATCGTACTTGTGTGCCATAAAGCTCTTTGTACACTCTCCAGGTCAGCATTTTGCCTGCCTTGAAGGGGGCAGTTAGTGTACAGCAGTATTCCAGCCTAGAGAGAACAAGTGATTTGAAGAGAATCATCATAGGCTTGGCATCCCTAGTTTTGAAAGTTCTCATTATCCATCCTATTATTTTCCTAATAGATGCGGTAGATACATTGTTGTGGTCTTTGAAGGCGAGATCCTCGGACATTTACACTCCCAGGTTCTTCACATTACTTTTTCACTCTATTGTATGGTTAGAATTTGTCATATACCCTGATACAATTTTAATTTCCTCAAGTTTTCCATATCTGAGTAGTTGAAATTTCTCATCATTGAACTTCATATTGTTTTGAGTTGCCCATTTGAAGATTTGGTTGATATCCGCTTGGAGTCTTGCAGTGTCTTCGATGGAGGTCACTGTCATGGCAATTCGGGTGTCATCTCTGTATATGTCAGCTATGAGGATGAGGAATAGAATGGAAGCGAGTACTGTGCCTTGTGGAACAGAGCTTTTCGCCGTAGCTGCCTCAGACTTTACTCTGTTCACCGACTGTTCTACCAACTTCCCTGTTATTCCTTTATCACGCATTTTGTGTGCCATTACACCATGGTCACACTTGTTGAAAGCTTATCTAGATGGGTGGTGATCTTGCTTCTTAGAACCCTTTCAAAGATTTTTATGATATGGAGTGTTAGTGCTATCAGTCTGTAGTTCTTTGCTATTGCTTTACTGCCCCCTTTGTGGAGTGGGGCTATGTCTGTTGTTTTTAGCAGCTATGGGATGACCCGTGTCCATGTTTCTTCTCCATAGGATGTTAAAAGCACATGATAGGGGCTTCTTGCAGTTCATGAGTCTGGGCCTGGGGCATAGTGCATGAGCATGTCATTTATTGGATTTTCTAAGTCATTTGGCATCAGGATAATATCAGATAGATTTGAGTCTACCAAATTCTGTAGCCCTCTCATAAAAAATTCATTTAGGTCTTTGACTCTTAGTCTGGTTATCGACTCACTAAAAACCAAGTCATATTGGGACTTGAGTAGCTCACTCATTTCCTTGCTGTCATCTGTGTAGGACCCATCTCATCTAAGTAGGGGCCTAATACTAAATGTTGTTCTCGACTTTCATTTGGCATACAAAAAGAAATATTTTGGGTTTCATTCAATTTCATTTATGACTTTTAGTTCTTCCTGCATTTCTTGACTCCTGTAAGATTCCTTTAGCTTTAATTCAATGTTTGCTATTTCTTTGACCAGTGCCTCCCTATGTATTACATATATATTGGCCTCTTTCAGCCACTCTGTTATTCTTTGCCTTCACCTGTATAGGGAGCACCTTTCTCTCTCTAGTTTTTATCTTCTCTTCCTTAAAGGAATATGCCTTGAGCATACCTCGGGTGCCACAGAGTTAATTTGTTCTAGACGTAAGTTTGGGTCCATGTTGCTTAAGCTATCTTCCCAGTTTATATCATTTAGGACCTGGTTTATTTGGTTCCACCTTATGCTTTTGTTATTGAAGTTGGATTTGGTGAAAGCTCCCTCATGATTGATCACATTTTGTTGGTCTAGGGCCCCACGCATACATGTCTGAACCTCTATTATTTGATCCGAGTATATTGTTTTTATATGGTAATATTTTGTATCAGATCATCATTGTTAGTGAAAATGAGGTCCAGTTTATTCTACAATCTTGTTGGATCTATTACTTGCTGGTTTAAGATGAATTTGGTGCAGATATTTAAAAGCTTGTTTTGTGTGTGCGAGTTTTCATTTGAGTTGCCTCCTGGGGTTATCTCTGCTACAGCATTATTTGCTACATTCCTCCATTTTAGGTACTTTAGGTTGAAATCACCCAGGAGCAAGATGTTTGGGGCAGGAGATTTTTGCATGCATTTTCCTACAGACTGGGATGAATCACTTTCTCTGTTGCTGTTCACAATGAGAGAAACTGTGCAAGAGTCTACAGGGTACAGTCCATTTGAGCTGATCTTTGGGCACAATGTACGAGGTCCTCTTCAGGTGCTCAAGGAAGGATGGATGGGAGAAGACGTCCGCTTAACACTCTACAACCCTTCGTCAAGGTGGCACGTCAGTTGGCCAAGGCTAACTTAAAAGCAGCTTAAATGACGATGAAACAGAGGTATGACAGAAGTTCAAAAGTTCACTCCTTCCATCCAGGAGACAAGGTGTTGGTACAGCAACTTATACCTGGCCACACCTTAAAAGCTAGATTTATGGGACCCATGCAAATTGTAAGTAAATTATCTGAAGTAAATTATATGGTATCTCTCCTTGACAAGACCTCAAAAAGTAAAACCTACCACATTAATCAAATTTAAGCATTTAATACACCAGATAAAAGTCCCAGTAATGACTCTGTCCTCTGCCTCTGTAGATGACCCTGACTCTTTGCACTCTATTCCTGAAATTCAAGTAAAGCTTCCCAATTCTGTCCTCAAGGACCCTAGCCCTTTAATGGTTGGGCTGTCTAAGAATCAATTAACAAGTTTAACTGCGCTCTTACAATCTTACCCTGATATCTTTTCGGATGTTTCGAAAAAAATTTCATTAGGATAACATGATGTACAAGTTGGAAACTCTAAACCTATTAAACTCTCCCCCTACAGAGTTAATCCTGAAAAACAGAAGCTACTTCAGCAGGAGGTAGAATTTCTGTTAGAGCATGGGTTAGTGGAGGAGTCATCTAGTCTGTGGGCTTCACCGTGCATCCTTGTTAAGAAAGCTGATGGAGGATTTCGAATGTGTACAGACTACTGTAAGGTGAATGAGGTTACTATACCAGATCTTACCCTCTGCCACGTTTAGATGACATAATCGACTTCACTGTAAGTTAAAAAATAGTCTAAACTTGTTATTATCAGTTATCTAACTTCAATAACTTTTTGGGTTGATCCAATTCCATTCTTTACTTTCATATTCTCTCTTGGCTATCATCCCATTTTTGCTTTTGTTTGGTTGATTTACCTGTGAATGCCTCTAGTTTTATATGACATGTTTTAGTCTATCAATTTAGGGTCATTTTCATTTTACTTATATTCTTATCAGAAATTTTCATTTTACTTATATTCTTATCAGAAATTAAGACTACTTGGGAACCTTGTATGATACCTTGGAAAATATATTGGCAATCTTCTCTACTACCAATCCTAGTCATGTTACTCTAAGTCTGTATCAGACAGATGATCCTGGCACCCCATGGTCTGCAATGTACAAATGGGGGACCTAAGCTTTGTTACTGCTATAAAGGCAACCCATTTAATTACTAAATACAGTGGTACCTCAAGTCCGATGGTCCCCAAAATTGCCCTTTTATGCAAGTTTATTTTTTTAAATGCTTTTGTAAGTATATTTTTGGGGGTGTAAAAGGACTAATCTATTTTACATTATTCCTTATGGGGATAAATTCGTTTGGTAATGGCACTTGAACAGCATTCTCGAACGAAAAAATATCGTAACTCGAGGTACCACTGTATCTCCAATATTTTAGATAATTAAGAAATGATTTGCATAAAAAGGGGTTTTCTATGAAGTATTTATGTCACTCACCTTAACTGTATAATACACTGTACTCCACTTTATAAAGTTTGTTTCCTTTGTTAGCTTGTTATCTCCACAAGAAATTAAAATGACAGTATTTTGTAACTACTGTTTCCAGGTTTTTAATTAACCTCAATATTGTTTTTCAAAGATTCTTTGTTTGCCAGAACCAAGTCAAGTAAGCCGTTTCCACTACCTAGTTATTCCACAAACTATTTTTAAGACGTCAACTAACTGAAGTTCTCCATGGGGAAGTGAACAGAATTCTTCCTCCATAAGCCATGTGTGTTGTAATAGGCGACTAAAATGCAGGGAGCAAGAGGCTAGTAACCCCCTTCTCCTGTATAAATTACTAAATTAAAAACTTTTGTTTTCTATTTAAGGTCACTCTGCCTTGGTGAGATATGGCCAGTTCATGGGAAGGAGGGGGAGGGAGGATTCAAGTTAAGAATATATATGAAATATCAATAAATGCCTGATCCTGCATCATCAATAGTTTGTATGATACAGCAGCAAAAAGCTCAAATTAAAGTCGGTGTTTCACAGATTATGCTTCTTAATGTCACTGTATTCTTTTTCAGTCATAGTAAAGTACTGGAGAATGTGGGAAGGTTACATGTCAATCTAACAAGAGAATTGATACCACTTTCCTGAAAGTTTACAGTAATTCCAGCAGCAAGAGGTTTAATACATGAAGCAATATGAAGGCAAGTGACAAAAATTGAATCAGTTGCTAATCTAAGGTAGTTTGACAAGTTCAAGATGCAGATTATTATTAATATAACTGGCTAGGCTAAGAGTAGCAAAGCTAGTTTCTAACACCCCCCTCCCACCCCCACCCACCGAAACTTCAACTTTCGCCACCAAGTAACGATATGCAGAATGATGACCTATATTTGGAGAGTGCTAATATTATTCAGTGTAAACAAGTTTATTTAGGTACAGGTACACATAAGTACACTATTTGGACAATCAACAAAACAATACAAATAAAAATCCACATGAAACTAACCCACAAAATTAGAAATTTTAACTGGACAACTCTCCAGATCTATACTATCATTAAATTGGCCAATAAGTTATCTAGGTTAAACACACAACAAAAAGAGACCTTTTCACCAAAAAAAAACACATTTAGGAGAGTAGCCTTATGATGTTTCAGTCCATCTAGGATCACTAAGTCACAAATGGTGCCAGAAAAGTAGAGGACTTGACAGATCAAATTGTCGTCCTAAGGTTCCTCTCGTAATTGTTTGGCTTTTGATGAATTACTCCGACCATAGTACAGTGGTACCTCGAGTTACGATATTTTTTCGTTCGAGAATGCTGTTCAAGTGCCATTACCAAACGAATTTATCCCCATAAGGAATAATGTAAAATAGACTAGTCCTTTTACACCCCCAAAAATATACTTACAAAAGCATTTAAAAAAATAAACTTACATAAAAGGGCGATTTTGGGGACCATCGTAACTCGAGGTACCACTGTATTTTGATTTGCTATCCTTCAAGATAAGACCTTTATTAGTATGATATTTCACTTGTATGTGGCTTTAACAAGTGCACAATATTACCTCATGAAGGTGAAATATTGTACAGTAGGACCCCCATATCCACAGGTCCAGTATCCTCTATTTCAGTAATCCACAGTTTACTGTGACCTGAAAATAACCCTTAATTTTGCTTAATAATGGCCTCAAAGTGGGAAAAGTAGTGATGATGGAAGCCCAAGAGAAACTGGGAAGTGCTTCCCATCAGTGAAAAAGTGATCATTCTCCACTTATTTTGCATAAATTATGAATTAAACTTTATAGTAAGTATGTATTGGACATATATAGGGTTTCAATATCCATGGCAGGTCAAGGACCTGCCATGGATATTGAAACCCCACAGATACGGGGTTCCTCCTGTATTATTAAAATGTCTCCTTTCGCTGTACATATCTTTTTACCACTTGTCAGCTGTACCATACTTCAACCCCAACAAGTTATCTAGTTTACACTTCTAATTTGGGCATTACTGTAGTAGCAATTTTTTTCAGTCACTGTATTGTGACTTTAGATAAAATCTTGTGAACCTCACCATCAGGGATGATTTGGCGAGGAGCTCCATAGGGCGTCATGCCAGCCTGCGACGCTCCCTTGTTGCTTCCAGACTGAAGACCAATAATCTTCTGACCATCGACTGACAAATTCTTTTGGGCTTCTGTAATAAAAGCAAGTGTTTATTGTAGTAAATAACACTGTAATAAAGACAAGTGTTTATTGTACTGAATAACACATTGTCTCATGATTAACAGACAAAAGATCAAGCCTCCACTATTCCTAATTCTGCATGAACCAAACAGATGCAGATGTTCAAAAAATATGTATATATATGATGTGATATGTTTATTAACCTTAATTAAAGAATTTATTTATATTTTTCTCCATGGAGAAGTGGAAAAGAATTCTTCCTCCGTGAGCCATGCGTGTTGCAAGACTAAAATGCTGGGAGCAAGGGGCTAGTAACCCCTTCTCCTGTATACATTACTAAAATTAAAAAGAGAAACTTTTGTTATTCTTTTTCGGTCACCCTGCCTCGGTGGGATACGGCCGGCTTGTTGAAAGATGATGATGATGATTTACAAAAAGTAACATTACGTATGGGGATCTATACAAGAGCTTGTACCCATTTTTCAAGAACACATTCCTAAATGCTCTACATAATATAGTACAGTGGACCCCCGAGTAACTTAAAAACTTCACTCCAGAAGCCTGCTCAAGTGCCATTACCGAACAAATTTACTCCCTTAAGGAATAATGTCACGTAGGTTAAGTCTATTTCAGACCCCAAAAAATACACTTCCACAAGCACTTACAATATTATACTTACATAATTGTATGATTTCCGGGATGTTCGTTACTAGGGGGTCCACTGTATATTAATATACCCAATACTTCCAGAATAATTACCTTTTTGTTCATCAGTTGATTGCATTAATATTCTTCTTTCACAGATTAATTTTACCTTGTACATGTACTTGTAGAAATAAAGATTATCATTATCATTAAAACAGTCACTAATATTTTATTACTGTTGTATCATAAACTTGTTTGGAAGATTGACTTATTTAAAGCCTTACCAAGTACATACTGGTTTAATTTTATTAATATCAATTATCTACGAGTGAATCTTATTTGTTTTCTATCAAACAATTTGGGGCTACCACATCATGTACCTGTGAATCTTTTTTAGAAATTTTCTACCATTGTAGTTCAGAGTGGGATCAAACTATTCAGAAAGTGAATAGCATAGAGACAAGATTAAGATTTATTTGGATTTTTAATCCAGAGGGTTAGCCACCCAGGAAAACCCAAGAAAGTCTGTGTATCATTGGGGACTGTCAGTCTTATTTCCATTGGGGTCCTTCAGTCTTGTGTTTCAGGATGTGACCCACACCAGTCTAAGAACACAAAGGTATCTACTTACTGCTAGGTGAACACGAACAGCAGGTGTAAGGAAACATGCTCAATGTTTCCACCCATGCTGGGATGGAACCATGGACATTCAGTATGTGAGGCAAGCATGTTGCCAACCAAGTCATGGACACCTGACACTCATGTACAGTTCAGGACATTTATTAACTCTGCTACGAGTGGCATTAATAAATGTGCTGAACTGTACACAAGTGTCTTTTTTCCAGGAATTCCTGCTGATTGCTTGTTCAGTTATGCCTTTGCTGTTGACAGACCACTGGCCCACACAGCCTTGTTGATCTGACACTGCAGTGATAGTGGTTTAGTATGCTCTTGAGGACTTCTCTTGTTCTTGCAATATTTCTGATATCTGCTGGTAGCAGGTTGAATAGTCTTGGACCAAGGTTGTTGACACAGTTTTCACTTATTGTGCTTATGATGCATCTGCTTTTCACTCCAGTACAATATCTTTCAAGTTGATAAGGCATGCACCACAGTTCATATTTCTATTTATTTCCAAGTGATATTAGAGAAGTTATCACAAACTAACAACTCTACAGGGCAGGAAGTCATTAGTTTTGATCAAAGGAAAAGGTTGAAATAAACCTGTTCGATTTCCTTGGGTCAAACCTCTTCATGAAATGACAATAAACTCCTCCTCTATACAAGCAATTCCTATTTTGTAAGTGCTCATTTTATTAAAAATTTTAATTACGAAGGCAAAAGGTGTTGGGCTAAAAGATAAAGAAGCAAATACAAAGTGGGAGTTGTCACAGTTGCTTTTTGCTGATGACACTGTGCTTTTGGGAGATTCTGAAGAGAAGTTGCAGAGGTTGGTGGATGAATTTGGTAGGGTGTGTAAAAGAAGAAAATTGAAAGTGAATATAGGAAAGAGTAAGGTGATGAGGATAACAAAAAGAATAGGTGACGAAAGATTGGATATCAGATTGGAGGGAGAGAGTATGGAGGAGGTGAATGTATTTAGATATTTGGGAGTGGACATGTCGGCGGATGGGTCTATAAAGGATGAGGTGAATCATAGAATTGATGAGGGGAAAAGGGTGAGTGGAGCACTTCGGAGTCTGTGGAGACAAAGAACCTTGTCCATGGAAGTAAAGAGGGGAATGTATGAGAGTATAGTTATACCAACGCTCTTATATGGGTGTGAAGCATGGGTGATGAATGTTGCAACGAGGAGAAGGCTGGAGGCAGTGGAGATGTCATGTCTGAGGTCAATGTGTGGTGTGAATATAATGCAGAGAATTCGGAGTTTGGAAATTAGGAGGAGGTGCGGGATTACCAAAACGATTGTCCAGAGAGCTGAGGAGGGGTTGTTGAGGTGGTTTGGACATGTAGAGAGAATGGAACGAGACAGAGTGACTTCGAGAGTGTATAAATCTGTAGTGGAGGGAAGGCGGGGTAGGGGTCGGCCTAGGAAAGGTTGGAGGAGGGGTAAAGGAAGTTTTGTGTGCGAGGGCTTGGACTTCCAGCAAGCATGTGTGAGCGTATTTGATAGGAGTGAATGGAGGCATATGGTTTTTAATACTTGACGTGCTGTTGGAGTGTGAGCAAAGTAACATTTATGAAGGGATTCAGGGAAACCGGCAGGCCGGACTTGAGTTCTGGAGATGGGAAGTACAGTGCCGGCACTCTGAAGGAGGGGTGTTAATGTTGCAGTTTTATAACTGTAGTGTAAAGCACCCTTCTGGCAAGACAGTGATGGAGTGAATGATGATGAAAGTTTTTCTTTTTCGGGCCACCCTGCCTTGGTGGGAATCGGCCGGTGTTAATAAAAAAAAAAAAAAAAAAAGACACATGGACAGTATTGAGAGAATGAGTGATTAAATTTAAGGAATGTTTAGAATAAGTAGACAATACCATGACTGGAAGGACACAAATAATGCACACACAGCGACCTAGTTAATGGTCCAAGTCAAACCGCAACTTCATCGTAAGTTTCTTTCTCCTATGTGTGGGTTATTTGTGTATTGTTCCAGTCATGGTATTGTGCCTTTTTATTCTTCATTGGTTACCAGGGTATAAAAGGAAAACCTTTATTAGTACGACATTTCACCTACATTTAGATTTTAGATTTTGCCACCAAAGTGGCTAGTTTATTGTGCACCCCATATCCATCCTGTGGACGGTAGCACAAGAGCATATGGATACACAAAAGGCCTAGGCACTAGGCCCCAAAAGGGTTAACAATTGTACATTTGGATTTATATCTACATTTCACTTATCTGTTACAAGCAAATTTAGGAAATTTGCTTAGTATAACTGGTATCTTATTTCATTAATAAGATATCTTGACATGTCACATAGGTTATTATACTGTATCTCTGTATTCCTCAATAAGTGGACAATTAAGCATATAGTGTTCAAGACAGTGACCATATGCCTGATCACATAATTTGCATTTAGTTTGATCATCATCTGTGTCTCCCAAACTGCCAGAAGTACCTGTAACTAAGCCTATGCCTGGCCACTACAACATCAGTCAGTCTGTTACATGAATCTATCAAGTGACAAAAAAAAAAAAAAATGATGTACTAATAAAGTTCTCATTCTACTGTGTGTGGGGTTCTACCACCTGTCCACAGCATCATTCTTCAATTCTCAGTTATTAATAATTGAAGAATGGAGCAATCCTTTAGGAGAGTAATGCAACTGCTAAACTGGTGGTGTTTCTGATTCTATATTTACAATCTTAATGGTCAGGTGGAGAACATGAAATGATGGTGCTTGGATCAAGGAATGAAAATCAACAGAGCATTTCCATACACAAGCTAATATTACAGGAAACTTGAATTTTTTTTAAATTAGGTATAATATTTTTTTTTCCCATGCATTGGCCATATTCCACCAAGGCAGGGTGACGTTTAAAGAAAAATAAAAGTTTGTCTTTTTTATATTTAGTAATTTATACAGGAGAAGGGGTCATTAGCACCTTGCTTCTGGCAATTTAGTCATCTCTTGGCTTATGGAGGATGAATTCTTTTCCACTTCCCCATGGAATTTAAAATGCGGTCAGAAGCATTTTCTTATTATAGTTAAAGCACTAAGGTAAAATTTTATAATTAAAAATAAAATGTAAGCAAGCAAAACATTTCATTTTTGCTTATATACTTAGATTAGTGTACAGTATGCACATGATGCACTAGTCATAAGCCCTTGCCTTAGATGAAACTATGTTGGCATCAAACATGAATATAATCTGCAGAATAAGCTTTCATTAGATGAGCATTTTACTCTGCTGAATTAAGCTCTATGCAGAATGAAACATTATCCCAATTAAAGCTAGTTCTACAACTTTGTATTCAAGCCCATGGCTTATTGAGGTCACCCTAAACATGGGCAAGGCTGTGTAAACACTCATTCGCCGAGTGACTGACCTTAACCGGAATGACCCAAGCACTGCACACATCATCGGCCACACTACATACCAGTGATGCACCTGTGACTTATTTCAAGGGTTCTGATGCTCTACTCTCAAAACCCAGGTTGAGACCAGACTTTACTGATCAACCATGCTGTTGCTGATAGTGGCCTGCAGGTCTACAAAGCCATCACAGCATGGCTTATCTGGCACTCTCTTTTAAGAATTTGTCTAGTTTTCTCCAGAAACCAGGTGCTGTATGGCACCTAAGAGTCATACAGCACCTAGAACCATTGCTGTATGACACAAAGGGATCATACAGCACTTGAAACCATTGCTGTATGACACAAAGGGATTATACAGTGCTTGGGAGAGTAGAAGGCATTCAGGATTGGTTCAAAGAGTGGAGCACAGGTCCAATTCCTTAGATCAAAAGCCCCTCACTAGCATCAAGGAACTTCCCTTGAGGGATGGTAAGATAATTACCAATATGTCAGTGAAAATTCAGTTTGTGAAGAGAATTTCTTTCTGTAAGTAAAAAACATAACCCTATATGTACATGTCTATGTACAGAACAATCTAGAACTAAAGCAACCTACACCCATACATTTGGAACTACGTACTGAGAAATAAATCCTGATAATAGTGACTGAATTTTTACAAACATTAATAATTATATAGAACACAATTTTAAGATTTCTTAACTTCCCCACCTCCTACAGAGACTCAAACGATTAGGCAGTACAGTAAGTCCTCTACTTACAAACATGCTGAGAATCTTCTGTATTGTGTATATCATTATATTATTACTGTGTATAATAGCATTATATCATTATTATAGTATGATACAGAAGGTCGTTGAAGACTTCCTGTGTTATAAATATTATACACAATTCAGGAGGTCACCAATGTGTTCATAAGTTTAGGACTTACTGTACTCCAGCTGGATAAAACAAACTAACCTCCAGGGATGATTTGCCGCCCAGTTCCATATGCAGTCATTCCCGCCTGTGATGCTCCCTTATTGCTGCCATACTGTAGCCCAATGATCTTGTGAGACTCCTTTAGCTTCTCCTCAGAGAAGTTCCTCTTATTCTCCATAGCAACCTTCACACCAATCACCGGCCCATCGAAACTCCTTTTTTGGGCCTGCAAAATGGTAACTTAAGTTAAGGTGGGAAAGACTAGGGTTATATTCTAAGGTATTTCTTGTTGGTACCTCAGCTGCAGAAACAAGTGAAAAAAAAAAAGAGATATGGAAGATCTACGCTTTCTTTCGAAGTAGAAGAAACTGATTTCAAAGTAAAGAAAATTCAAGCTGACTTGGAAATTGTTGCTAAATTTTCTCAGGGGAAAAGGAATATTTTCCTTGAATTCATGCCAAACTATAATTGTACAAAATTATAAATAAAGGAATATGATACTGACAATTTATTGGCAACAAACATGTCTTGATTGAATTTTGCACAAAAAGCCTGCATAACAAATCATCTTCCCAATTTGAGCTCATTTTGCATTTCAAATACCATATACAGTGGTACCTCGGTATACATCCTTAATCCATTCCAGGACCTTGGACTTATACCAAACAGGACAAATACCAAACAAATTTTCCTATAAGAAATATAGAGAAAAATTAATCCGTTCCCATGAAAAAAAAAAACTTTTCTTATTTGCATATTATACATTGATAGGGTTGTATAAAATAATTTAAACACTACTTAATACTAAAATACGTATATAAATACAAAAGAATTAGATGAAATAAATGCAAATTTAACCTCATTTTACTTTGCTGAAAAGAGTTGAGTGCCTACTAGGATAGTGCTGAGAAGGGAGGAGGAAATGTTATTGTTTGGAAGGAAAGTCCCTTTCTCTTTTCTGTCTGTCTTTTTTTTTTCTATTTGGACCTGATTGAAGCACACCAGGTTTGACTTTTACTAAAAATCTGTCCAAAGAACTTTGCTTCTACCTTCTCCTCAGGATGTTTCGGAAATGTGACATTGTCTGGTCATTCCAAACAATGCTATTATGGCTTGTTTGGGATTTGTTGTGGTTTCGTAACTCATTTTGTTCCATACAAGTTCTAGCACACGAGTCGTATTCCAAACAAAGGTCGTATACCAAGCAAAAATTTTTGTGTCCAAACAGGACGTATACCGAGGTACCATTGTATATTTTTTTGAACCACTGAGCACAAATTTAAAAAAAATGAAGGTTCATAAGTAGCGTGAAATTAGGAGATTAAACTCTTGACTCAATAATGGTCCAAAATGAAACAGATTGTCATCATAAGTTTCCTCTCTTAAGTGCAGGTTGTGAATTGTTCCAGTCATAGTATTATGAGTATCCTTAAAAATATTGGTTAACTTTTAATATAAAAGTTGTGTTCCAAACATGAAAAATGATAACCATTAGAAAGCCTTGGGATAAGAAAATATGGAAACCCCCAAATCATTTTTTTTTTTTTAGAGAACTGTATATTTGGAAATATAATACAGTCTCTCCTCACTTAACCCTTTGGGGGTCGACAGGCCCTCTCCCAAACTCGTTCTCAAGGTGGAAAAAATTTTTGAAAAAAAAAAATACTTTTTCTTATGAAATGATAATCTTTTTACGATCATAACGACACCAAAAGTATGAAATTTGATTGAAAACTTACAGAATTATGCTCTCACGAAGTTATCGGTCTCGACGATATTTATGCATCAGCGATTTCACCCACTTTGAGCCGTATTTTTGGCCAATTCCAATGTTGCAGTCTACTAAAATCATAGCTATTTCGCTAGAACTCCATTTCTTCTATCGATTGAGTACAAGAAACCGCCCATTTACCAATTTTAACTACCCAAAAAAGTGGTCAGAAAATGGCAATTTGGCCACTTTCACACAAATTTCAAACGATGCCAATTTCAAAATGGGGTCCAGAATAAACAAAGCAGACATTCCTGGCACTAAAATACCATCTCTGTTCATTAGTCACGTCTCCAGGCCCCTCTTACATTACTTTTGCTTTTCAATTTGAATTTTTATTCTCACAAAAAACAGATTTACTGTTATGTATACAACTGCATCATTGTAAAAATGGTATAAATAATATCACCGCACTTGTACAAGAATATTAGACTTGCCAGTTGATGTGTATTGGACGCATGGTGTGATTTGTTTACTCTTGAACATTGGCAAAACTCGAACATCTTCGCTACTTTGAGCTCAATTTCAAGGTACGTTTCATCGTCAAACAAATCAAAATCATCTTTATTTCTGTAATATATCTTCTATTCTATCAAATGAGACCAAGAAAACGAGAATACATCAATAAATACCATACGAAAATAGACTGCAAAGTTGCTGTTTTAAACAAAAAAACGGTCTGAGTTTTTTTTTCTCATTATGCAGTGTGTGCTGCAGGAATTTTTTTTATACTGACCACACAGACCCATTCTTTCATATGTAGGTCTACCAGCCGTTTCCCGCTTAATTTGAGGCCGCTAGAATTTACGCGTACTAGTACGGCACCGACCCTGGCGCATAAAACATACTAGTACGGCACCAACCCTGGCTCATAAAACATACTAGTATGGCACCGACCCCCGAAAAGGTTAACAACGGAGTTCTGTTTCTAAGACCACGTCAATAAATAAATTTGTCACTAAGTGAGGAGCATACTATAATGGTAGTGGGTTTGTGTCAACCATCTTTGATATTGTTTTAAAGTCAAGTTTCCACCATTTATAACATTTCTGGTGTATTTTTTAAATGTTTATAGTACAGTAGTGTACTGTATATTGTAATAAACAGAATAGAGGAAATAAGCTCTAATATACATTATTTAAGAATGCATACTGGTCAGAGAGCCCATCGTAAGTCCAAGTCATTGGTAAATCGAGTACAGTGAACCCTCGGTTATCGGCTGTAATCCATTCCAGAAGGTCGGCCTAAAACCGAAATGGCCAAAAATCAAAATAATATTTCTCATAAGAATTAATGTAAATACAATTAATCTGTTCCAGACACCCAAAAATATTAACAAAAAACTAATTTTTTAAAGATTAACTATAGTTTTACATACACAAAACAATGAGAAAGAAATATAAAGCACTAATTTTACTAATAAATGAATATTACATACCTTTATTGAAGACTCTTGTTGGCATATGGAAGGAGGCAAAGAGGGGTTACTTCCCTTCTTTGTCTTTTACTGCCACTAGGACAACTTGAGTCACTGCACCCGTCACACAAAAAACTGTCCACTACCTGCCTGCCTACTACACTCCCTGCCTCCCTGCTACACTCCCTCCCTGCCTTCTACACTCCCTGCCTGCCTGCTACACTCCTTGCCTCTATGCCTGCCTGCTACACTCCCTCCCTGCCTGCTACACTCCCTCCCTGCCTGCTACACTCCCTCCCTGCCTGCTACACTCCCTCCCTGCCTGCTACACTCCCTCCCTGCCTGCTACACTCCCTCCCTGCCTGCTACACTCCCTCCCTGCCTGCTACACTCCCTCCCTGCCTGCTACACTCCCTCCCTGCCTGCTACACTCCCTCCCTGCCTGCTACACTCCCTCCCTGCCTGCTACACTCCCTCCCTGCCTGCTACACTCCCTCCCTGCCTGCTACACTCCCTCCCTGCCTGCTACACTCCCTGCATGCCTGCTACACTCCCTGCATGCCTGCTACACTCCCTGCATGCCTGCTACACTCCCTGCATGCCTGCTACACTCCCTTCATGCCTGCTACACTCCCTGCATGCCTGCTACACTCCCTGCATGCCTGCTACACTCCTGCATGCCTGCTACACTCCCTGCATGCCTGCTACACTCCCTGCATGCCTGCTACACTCCCTGCATGCCTGCTACACTCCCTGCATGCCTGCCTTGAATTCTATCATGTTTCTCACTTTCTTTACCAAAGGAACTTTACTAGGAACTTTCTTTGGGGCCATGGTTACTTATTTTGCAGTTGCACTTTATCAATAACCACCAAAAACAATGGATTATAGCGAAATGTTTTGATGAATGAGCAGAAGCTTCCTCACTCGCCCAGAGACACAGCCACACTGACTCAGGAATGCATGAGCGGCTGGCAGGCAGGCGGGTGGACGCGTCTAATACGGCTGATAAGCAAAATAATGGCTGATAACCAGAAGACAATTTTGACTCAAAAACTGGCCGATAACCGAGGGTCCATTGTACGTTGCCAAGTGAGGAGAGGCTATACTGTAGTGAATAATAATGAATTAATCGCCTAATTCTTCACAGCATAACAATATTCCAAAAAAATTGCTTTTTAATTTTCTCTTGAGCAAAAAGCTTGTTAAAATAATTCCTGCAATATCCTGCATTAAAGTAATAAGAAAAATCAACATATTAACAATATTAAAAAAAAATCTTATTTCCAACAGTTAAGAAACTGAATAGTACATACCTTAAAACAAAAAGTACTTTGATAAAATTGAAAAAAATGGATCTTTTAGGTCCTTATAATATGTTAGACGCACCAAATAAAATACTCACAAGTCCTCCCAGGGCGTACAGACAATCAACAACCTGGAAATAGATAGAGTTGAAAATTGAAAATTGTTTACAATATTCCCAAAATAACTGTACACCAATGACAAGAGTATCAGTAAATGTTACATTAATTGGGTTTATAAGTTTAGGACAAGCCCATATTATGCAGTATTTTGGATGACGTAGACTTAATTCACTAGTTTCCTCTAAATCTCCATTACAGTATCGTATAGATAGTTTTTGTAAATTCAATTGAAAAAATGAATACAGGCATACCTCATTAATACGACGGTCACTTTAGAGCACTTAGCTAATATGGCATTTTTCAATTATATTTTTGTTTATTATTTTTTGCTCTTGTCTTTGTTTTCAGCAATTTTCAACAATTATTTTTTATTGCTATTTTTGTATCACTTTTCAGGCTTAGTGCTATTCCACACTTAAATGATAGTGTAAACATGTGAAGAAAAGGCTGTGAATCACTTAGGGCAGTGGTTTCTCCACATGCTATTAAATTGGTCATGTAGTTTTTAAAGTGTACTTGCAAAAAATTTCACTGTATGGAGGAGTTTTATAAGAGCGTACTGATCATTTACCTGAAATGTACTGCATTGTATACTAGTAGCTTTATTTTGTGCCTACCAGTGTTTAATTACACTTAAATTACATTATTTTTGTACCATAAGGCAATAAACATCTGTGCAGTAGGACCCCCGTATCCACATGGGATACATTCCATACCTACCATGGATACCCAAAACCACAGATAGTAGTGAACCCTATATACAAGTTGTTTTTTGTTTACATACATGCCTATGATAAAGTTTAATTGATAAATTATGCACAATAAGTTTAAAATTAGCACTGATTTTCACTGATGGGAAGCACCTCACGACTTCTCTTAGGCTTTGAAGAACTGCCACCATCACTGCTTGTTCACTTTGGGGCCATTATTAAGGAAAAGTAAGGGTCATTTTTGGGCCAAGGTAAACAGCGGATAATTAAAACCATGGAAACTGGACCCATGAATACAGCGGTCCAACTGTTTTTGTATTAAAGTATAGTAATCCTGTAATATTTCCTTTCCAACCTGGAAGGCCTAGTCTGAAAATAGGCCAAGGGGAAGATATACCCCAGAACTAGTATGTAACAGCATTAATTCCAGAGCATTAATAGTACCCCTTTAGGGGTAACATAAGCAACAAACAGTGCTTTTTTTTTGGCATTGGGATCCCTAGTGCCTTCCATGATAAAACTTTCAATAGTCACCTAAAAAAAGGTATATGTTTGCAGGTAGATGAACAGGGTCATTTGGTGTTAGAAGACTTTCCCATACATCCTGTCTCACCCAGAAAAGAACCAGAGTCCTTCAGCTGTGAGCGGAATATTCTGCCATCAAGCAATAAGGTACAGTAGAACCCTGTATCCACAGATTAGGTTTCCATGGTTTCAGTTATCTGCAGTTTACCTCTACCCAAAAATATTAAGCAGGTTGCAATTTGAGGTTTCATTTTTATTTTATCATCTGATTTCATTAACTTTTTTTTTCACTATTTGAATAAGAGTGCATAAAACATGGTCATATAAAGTTTCATTAAGATTGGTCAACAAACAAATTAATAAAAAAAAATATACCGAAAACTGTATTTGACAGCAAACAGGCACATAGGGGCACTGCCAGAAGTTGTCTTCTTCTCAGCAGCAACAGCAGCAGCAGCAGTGGTGGTGGTGGTTTGTATTTTATTATTATTAAATGTTGGTAATGTCTTATTGTGCATAATTTATCAAACTACTACCACAGATATGCATGTATGTAAATGAAAATCAACATGTATATAGGGTCCACGGTAGGTCTTGGAACATATCCCACATGGATATGGGGGAGGGGACTACTGTACTTGAATTAGAAACACTAAAGTTAAAAATAGCCTTCTTGCTCCTTGGTGTATTTTACTCTAAACACCAGGAATGACACCCGTCCAGCTTGGAAATGCCTTGAATGATACTTATCCAGCTTGGAAATGCCTGGAACAACACACGTCCAAGTTGGAAATGCCTGGAATGACACGTCCAGTTTGGAAATGCCTGGAATGACACTCGTTGTGGCATGCAAAGAGTACGTAACCTTTATTCGGCGCATGTACACACCCTCATAAAAGGCTACCTCCCCAACCAGCGAACCAGATGCTAAGGGTCTGACGATCTAATAAGCCCTATCGTCAGATCAGTATCTAGGTTCAGCCAATCATAATGTGGGTTGGGCAATTGTGAAGGTGATGTGGTTACCACTCACGTTTCATCCTTGTCATATCCATTCTGTTGGTTGTAGCACGGTGGTCTCTCTGTCCTTTGGCTTCTATTTGTTGCCTTGGCTTACCATGACGTGCATTTATATTACCTATTGCTGTACATAGTGTACATAACTCTGTTGATACTTGGTGAAGGAAAATACAATTCAAACTTTTCAGCTGTGTTTATTTTGTTCTAAGCTCCCCTTTACGACAAGGTTAACAGGCCTTGAGAATCTGAGTTTGTAAAACTAGTCCAGCTTGGAAATGCCTGAAATGACACTCGTCCAGCTTGGTAATGCCTGGAACGAGACTCGTCTAGCTTGGAAATGCCTGGAACGAGACTCGTCTAGCTTGGAAATGCCTGGAACGAGACTCGTCTAGCTTGGAAATGCCTGGAACGAGACTCGTCTAGCTTGGAAATGCCTGGAACGAGACTCGTCTAAGCTTGAAATGCCTGGAACGAGACTCGTCTAGCTTGGAAATGCCTGGAACGAGACTCGTCTAGCTTGGAAATGCCTGGAACGAGACTCGTCTAGCTTGGAAATGCCTGGAACGAGACTTGTCTAGCTTGGAAATGCCTGGAACGAGACTCGTCCAGGCTGAAAGCACCCGGAACGACACTCGTCCAGGCTGAAAGCACCCGGAACGACACTCGTCCAGGCTGAAAGCACCTGGAACGACACTCGTCCAGGCTGAAAGCACCCGGAACGACACTCGTCCAGGCTGAAAACACCCGGAACGACACTCGTCCAGGCTGAAAACACCCGGAACGACACTCGCCCAGGCTGAAAACACCCGGAACGACACTCGCCCAGGCTGAAAACACCCGGAACGACACTCGCCCAGGCTGAAAACACCCGGAACGACACTCGCCCAGGCTGAAAACACCCGAACGACACTCGCAGGCTGAAAACACCGAACGACACTCGCCAAGGCTGAAAACACCCGGAACGACACTCGCCCAGGCTGAAAACACCCGAACGACACTCGCCCAGGCTGAAAACACCCGAACGACACTCGCCCAGGCTGAAAACACCCGGAACGACACTCGTCCAGGCTGAAAACACCCGGAACGACACTCGTCCAGGCTGAAAACACCCGGAACGACACTCGTCCAGGCTGAAAACACCCGGAACGACACTCGTCCAGGCTGAAAACACCCGGAACGACACTCGTCCAGGCTGAAAACACCCGGAACGACACTCGTCCAGGCTGAAAACACCGGAACGACACTCGTCCAGGCTGAAAACACCCGGAACGACACTCGCCCAGGCTGAAAACACCCGGAACGACACTCGCCCAGGCTGAAAACACCCGAACGACACTCGTCCAGGCTGAAAACACCCGGAACGACACTCGCCAGGCTGAAAACACCCGGAACGACACTGCCCAGGCTGAAAACACCCGGAACGACACTCGTCCAGGCTGAAAACACCCGAACGACACTCGCCCAGGCTGAAAACACCCGGAACGACACTCGCCCAGGCTGAAAACACCCGGAACGACACTCGTCCAGGCTGAAAACACCCGGAACGACACTCGCCAGGCTGAAACACCCGGAACGACACTCGTCCAGGCTGAAAACACCCGGAACGACACTCGCCCAGGCTGAAAGCACCGGAACGACACTCGTCCAGGCTGAAAGCACCCGGAACGACACTCGTCCAGGCTGAAAGCACCCGAACGACACTCGCCCAGGCTGAAAACCCCCGGGAACGACACTCGTCCAGGCTGAAAACACCGAACGACACTCGCCCAGGCTGAAAACACCCGAACGACACTCGTCCAGGCTGAAAACACCGAACGACACTCGTCCAGGCTGAAAACACCGAACGACACTCGCCCAGGCTGAAAACACCCGGAACGACACTCGTCCAGGCTGAAAACACCCGGAACGACACTCGTTAAGGCTGAAAACACCCGGAACGACACTCGTCCAGGCTGAAAGCACCCGGAACGACACTCGTAAAGGCTGAAAGCACCCGGAACGACACTCGTAAAGGCTGAAAGCACCCGGAACGACACTCGTCCAGGCTGAAAGCACCCGGAACGACACTCGTCCAGGCTAAAAACACCAGGAATGACACTCGTTTAGGCTGAAAACTCCCAGAATATAACTTTTCTGCAAGTTAAAGAATAGAGCAGAGAAATTCTAAGCATTACTATACAAATACTGTTTACAGACAGCTTTCGAAATCTCTCGCCCATATCTGAAGTTTCTCAATAACACTCAGCGAGGAGTTCAAAGATATCTACCAGGATGACTACCAATAAATTCTCTTAAACTGATAAGACCTTCTTCAAGATGTTTGGGAACAGTTACAAATGTCTAAATGTATGATTAAGTTTTATATATTGGCAGCAACTTGAAATTTAACACCCACATTCAGCACAGAAAAGTACCAAAATCAATTGACATTCTCTCCAAGATATGTTACTATGTACCTTAAAGAGCACTACTTTTATAATACTACTCACTAATCCATCCTTTCCTCACCTATACTATTTGTACCTAGTATCCCTAGGGGTATACTAAGTGAGTATGAATACAAGGCGAGTCAAAAACAGCTGGCTGAGTAAAGATAAGTGACAGATTGGAAACAGGTGGGAGGATATTACTAGCGCTAATATCAAGCAAGCAATATCTAGCTGCCTAACTCTTGCTACATTACCTCTGCTACTTGTTCCTCATCGGTCCACTTACCTCACTCTTCCTCTATCCCTATCTCACCCCTTCCTTCCTCCCTCACATTCCTCCCCCAGCACATTCTACCCCACTAACGAGGCTCCTGACTACCTTGCCCATGGCTCTAGCTCATGTCTCATCTCTCCAGATTCGAGTCAGAAATAATGATTTACATTAACGTGAGGTTAATTGGGACAACGGCCTAGTGTTCCCAGAGGGGCGAGGCAACAGTCGCAAAGCTGACCAGGTTGCACAGCTGTTCAGGTCAAAGGTCAGGTTCAAGTGAAAGGCACACTGCCAAACAGAGAAAGAATAATACATATGTCAGGTTTAGTACGGATTTAAGTTCCCTTTTACATGCAATAAGAACTTTCCAATGCATTGACGGCCGCCTGCAAGGAAAACACGTTGTTATGATACTGAATCTTAATCCTTAAACCCAATGTGGTCAATGAGGACAAAGATACAATTTGCAGAACAAGTCGTATTGAGACAAGCTTGTATTAGGACAATGTTGTGCTCATTGAAAGTTTGCTTTACAGCTTGTCTCTCTCTCTTTACATACATCAAATGAACACAAAAATCACTCCCTCCAATAGTGTGTGCAGTATACCCCCAGTGAAAAGCAGGGTGTCATAAGTAAACTAAGAGAACACATTAAGTGTACGATACAAGATATTCAACAGCTCATGCCATATACGTATTAGGGGATTACCAACAGACGGACCCTAGCTGTTTACAGTAGAAAACTTCACAAGTTTTTCCTGATCAGCTAGGCTGTGGTTCGTATGTTGGAGTTCGTGTGTTCAGCAGTAAGAACCTGGTTGATCGGTCCTTGATCTACCAGGCCTGGTCTGGGATAGGACTGCAGGGGCGTTGGCCCCCGAAAACATGCTTCAGGTATTTAGGAATCAACTGAAAACATTTGTTTAGTTAGTGTCTAATCTTAGATTAAGGTGATCTAGATTCATGACTCACTGAGCTTTGTGAGCAAGGATTTAGGACATTATTTCTACTGGAGGTCCTTTGGTTCTCTTCCTCAGGATGTAAACCACAATAGTCTGCTATCATCCATGTATCTATTCACTGCTGGGTGAGCAAGGGCATCAGATGGAAATAAATCTAATGTCTCTACCTGCCCAGGACTGAGCCCAGGACCTTTGGTTGTGAGTCAAAGGCATTACCACTACAGCCAAGAGCTACTTTTTGCAGACTGTTCCAAACAAGGTCAATTTATGACAATGTTACGGCAGACGAGCACAGCGTAATTTCATTCCATCCTCTAAATTAAGCAAAGAGTGTTGGGTTACTGAAGCTTTAGGTATCGAGTGGGTACTAGGAAATAATTACGGTCGTAGTGAAACACACAAAGTGGTTGGTAACTGGTATATTGACAGAGTCTGATGAAAAAACGGTGCCCAGCCTATCTGTTCAGTACTATGCCGGTCCAAGGAATGAGAGGGATGCCTGAGGGTTCGCGCTCACATGCGCGGGACTCGTGACATCACAAGTAGCTAGGGATCCTATCTGAGCAGGGATCATAAATATAACATAGCTGGTACTACTTACGATATACTACACAAGTATATTACATAGCGATCCAATACACTACTGACATAGGCAGCAACAGTAAGAAATTTGCATCATTTATCTTTATTGCTGAAAGTGGTCAATCATATAACCTAAAGCAGAGGCATGGGAACCAGACCTATACTGGAGATCAAGTGAGGTGTAGCAGTTGGAGATGATGTCATAAGTAAGCGGGGGTCAACTAGTGGAGGTAGGTTATGCTCAACAAAAATTTGCAGTAGAGTTGGAAGCTGGGTCACCATCTGGAGAAGACCCGGGCCGGAACAACACCGGCGAACTGACAAGAAGTAGAGTTGGAGAAAACTTCCCCTGTACCAACATACCATGGTTTTGATGCATCAAACATCACATTAATGGTATACAATACTGACGATGTGTTTGGCTATGTCAAGCAACCACCCTGTGTACATAGGAATGGAGGAGCATTGCAATAGGCCTCCCCCTCGAAGTTCCTTGATGCTGGTGAAGGGCCCTTGACCTAGGGAATTGCATCTGAACTCGTTCCCTGAACTAAACCTGAATGCCTTCTATCCCCCACAGGTGCTGTATAATCCCTACGGGTTTAGCGTTCCCCATGATAATAATATCTGCAGTAGGCCTACATGTTACTTATTAGCTCGTAACTGTGTGTGTAAATATAGGTTACTATACTACAGATATACGTAAAATAACCATAATTTTTTTTATTTTTTTTTTGCAGTTTAGATTGGGCAGAAATCTACGCATTGGAACTACTTCTACTAGTGGGCCCCGCCTATCTATGATGAGTCCATCAACTGCTACATCTCTTCTGGCTCCAATATACAAAGAACAAGACGCGCTGGGTTCAAGAAAGGATGAAGAACAAGTCAATAGGGTGGTTGACACACTTCATAACTGCCTAACTGGGCGATGTTTCGAGTCAGTCCTGAACTATTATTAGGTGGAGAGAGAGAACGAAAACGAGGAGAAAGTCAGAGGTCAGGTCATGAGGTGGAAGAGCCAAGGTCAGGTCATGAGAGGAAGGCGAGGAGACAGTCAAGGTCACGTCAGGTCACGCGTGTTCAGAAGATGAAAAACACTTGACAGTGTTCTGGGAGAAGCAGTATCTACTTTCTTAAGAAGCTGTGACTGACAGTCTCTCAAGAAGCAGTGAGACACTGATCAGTGTAGTGCTACGCTACAAGCAGTGACAAGTGACGTGTGTGTTCTCTGTACTCAAATCCACAGCCAGGCTGAGATGGCTATGTGGGACAGGGAAGGGCCGCTAACAGCAGCAGTCTGCCTGGACAAACTATTTCTTTCTACGGTTTTACAAAATGTAGTTTACATGTAACATTTTTGAGCACAAAAGAAAACCACTAGCAGGCAGTGAATTTCGGGCAGGACAAACAACCAAGCATCTCTTATCGTTAATATTCTAATTATTCAGTCTCATTTTCCCTTTGGTAGAAATGACAGCATTGTTGTGATCCTTGAAAGAGAGATCCTCTTGACATTGTTGTGATCCCCGAAAGAGAGATCCTCTGACATTGTTGTGATCCTTGAAAGAGAGATCCTCTGACATTGTTGTGATCCTTGAAAGAGAGATCCTCTGACATTGTTGTGATCCTTGAAAGAGAGATCCTCTGACATTGTTGATCCGAAGAGATCCTGACATTTTGTATCCCGAAAGAGAGATCCTCTGACATTGTTGTGATCCTTGAAAGAGAGATCCTCTGACATTGTTGTGATCCTTGAAAGAGAGATCCTCTTGACATTGTTGTGATCCCCGAAAGAGAGATCCTCTGACATTGTTGTGATCCCCGAAAGAGAGATCCTCTGACATTGTTGTGATCCTTGAAAGAGAGATCCTCTGACATTGTTGTGATCCTGAAGATCCTTGACATTTTGATCGAGAGATCCTCTGACATTGTTGTGATCCTTGAAAGAGATATCCTCTGACATTGTTGTGATCCTGAAAGAGAGATCCTCTGACATTGTTGTGATCCTTGAAAGAGAGATCCTCTGACATTGTTGTGATCCTTGAAAGAGAGATCCTCTGACATTGTTGTGATCCTTGAAAGAGAGATCCTCTTGACATTGTTGTGATCCCCGAAAGAGAGATCCTCTTGACATTGTTGTGATCCTTGAAAGAGAGATCCTCTGACATTGTTGTGATCCTTGAAAGAGAGATCCTCTGACATTGTTGTGATCCTTGAAAGAGAATCCTCTGACATTGTTGTGATCCTTGAAAGAGATCCTCTGACATTGTTGTGATCCTTGAAAGAGAGATCCTCTGACATTGTTGTGATCCTTGAAAGAGAGATCCTCTGACATTGTTGTGATCCTTGAAAGAGAGATCCTCTGACATTGTTGTGATCCTTGAAAGAGAGATCCTCTGACATTGTTGTGATCCTTGAAAGAGAGATCCTCTGACATTGTTGTGATCCTTGAAAGAGAGATCCTCTGACATTGTTGTGATCCTTGAAAGAGATCCTCTGACATTGTTGTGATCCTTGAAAGAGAGATCCTCTGACATTGTTGTGATGCCTTGAAAGAGAGATCCTCTGACATTGTTGTGATCCTTGAAAGAGAGATCCTCTGACATTGTTGTGATCCTTGAAAGAGAGATCCTCTGACATTGTTGTGATCCTTGAAAGAGAGATCCTCTGACATTGTTGTGATCCTTGAAAGAGAGGATCCTCTGACATTGTTGTGATCCTTGAAAGAGAGATCCTCTGACATTGTTGTGATCCTTGAAAGAGAGATCCTCTGACATTGTTGTGATCCTTGAAAGAGAGATCCTCTGACATTGTTGTGATCCTTGAAAGAGAGATCCTCTGACATTGTTGTGATCCTTGAAAGAGAGATCCTCTGACATTGTTGTGATCCTTGAAAGAGATCCTCTGACATTGTTTGATCTTGAAAGAGATTTCTTTTTCGGGTTCGACATGTTTGCTTGCTACTTGTGATCGCAGAGAGAGATCCTCTGACATTGTTGTGATCATTGAAAGGAGACTGCGTGTGACGAGGACCTCTGACATTGTTGTGATCCTTGAGAGACCTCTGACATTGTTGTGATTTCCTTGACTTTTTGACTGAGAGAGATCCTCTGACATGTGGTTTTGGAGAGCCCGCTGTGTGAGAGAGATCCTCTGACATTGTTGTGATCCTTGAAAGAGAGATCCTCTGACATTGTTGTGATCCTTGAAAGAGAGATCCTCTGACATTGTTGTGATCCTTGAAAGAGAGATCCTCTGACATTGTTGTGATCCTTGAAAGAGAATCCTCTGACATTGTTGTGATCCTTGAAAGAGAGATCCTCTGACATTGTTGTGATCCTTGAAAGAGAGATCCTCTGACATTGTTGTGATCCTTGAAAGAGAGATCCTCTGACATTGTTGTGATCCTTGAAAGAGAGATCCTCTGACATTGTTGTGATCCTTGAAAGAGAATCCTCTGACATTGTTGTGATCCTTGAAAGAGAGATCCTCTGACATTGTTGTGATCCTTGAAAGAGAGATCCTCTGACATTGTTGTGATCCTTGAAAGAGATCCTCTGACATTTCTCTAACCAGAATTTTCTTTCGGGCTTCGAAAAGTTTGCTGCTACCTTGTGAGGCGCAGGAGGCAATAGATTATTCATCTCTTTCGAATAGAAGTGTGTACATATACATACGCGTACGTGCGTGTGCGCACGTACGCGCACGCTAATTCTTTAACTTTTGATAGCACATTATCGAGGTTGTTTATTTCTTACTTGTCCACTTCTTTAATGAGAGGGGGGAGAAAGGGGGGGATGAGGGATGGATGGAGAGGCTGTGAGGATGATGATGAGACCAGGCTCGCCATAAGTAAGTTTATTCAGGTATACACAAATACATTGAGGTATAACTTAGCCATAACATCATGGACAGTATAAACAAATACAGTTGTCAAATATGGCGAGCATCAACATCCAGTATGGCATTATTCCTCCCTATTACCTTTACCTATCTACCTTGTCATTCCCTTACTAATGTTTCTCTCCCATCCATATCTATCCCTTCCTCTTTCATATCTTCTGTTTTCGCTGCTTGCATCTCCTCCTTTCCTTTACCTATCTCCCTCTTCCCTTCCTAAAATACTCCCCCTCCTCCCTGTCCCGGTCTCTCCCTCTCCCTTTTACGCACCCCCTCAATTCCTGCCTACTACTCCCTCATTTTCCTACCCACCGCTCCTCCCTGCTTGCCTTGGTGGCTAGCCTTGCTCCATGTGTACAAACGCTTGTTTGCTTACAAGACCTCATCAATACTGATAGCGCCATTAAATGAGCCAGAACATAAATGGTATTGAAACTCATGCTCTTTTTTGGAGCTTTAAATATGCCCAGGAGAATTATTCTTTCACACTTGAATTTACATGCTAAGAGATGTTATCTTAACTCAGCTTATTTACAGGATCAGAGCTGTTATCTTACCTCACTTCATTTAGATGCTACGAGAAGCTATCTTAGCTCATTTACATGTTAAGAGATGTTATCTTAGCTCATTTACATACTAAGAGATGTTATCTTAGCTCATTTACATGCTAAGAGATGTTATCTTAGCTCATTTACATGCTAAGAGATGTTATCTTAGCTCATTTACATGCTAAGAGATGTTATCTTAGCTCATTTACATGCTAAGAGATGTTATCTTAGCTCATTTACATGCTAAGAGATGTTATCTTAGCTCATTTACATGCTATGAGATGTTATCTTAGCTCATTTACATGCTAAGAGATGTTATCTTGGCTCATTTACATGCTTGGTGAACACAGGCAACATGTGCAAGGGAACATACCCAGTCTCACCCCCCACCCCTCTCAAGATCGAACCTGGAACCTTCGGTTGAGAGTCAGAGGCACTACCAGTGTGCACAGCAATTATGTCCAAGTAATGACACTAGCCAACAAAATGTTTTTTTTTTTCATCCAGATCAGAAAGCAAATTGGTTGTTTTAAGTTGACTTTGATGCGCTGACCACGACTCTTTTTTAATTTTTTTTTTTAAAATCTTATGATCAATATGTTGGCTATTTAAGTTTGAAAGATCACACGATATATTTGAACTAATAATTTGAACTTATATAATCGGTCGAATTAAAACCTTTATATAGTTTTTTCTACGATCAAAAATTATATACTCTGAGGGTTATTGCTAGTTGTTATAATCATAACCCTATTTTTGAAAGAGGTGGAGGGGTAAGCCAGCGGAAGGCCTCGGTCAGATGACCAAAATCTCCAGCTGCCGGGTCACCATATAACTAAGACCCCCGTCAGGAAACACCTGTCCTGTTTCCTGACGAACCTTACCTAATTTTATCGTTTTAATAGATTATGTAATGTTACCTAAGCAGATCTAATCTAAATTAACTCAACCCAAACTACTAGATAATAAGGTGTGAAAAAACTGAAGTTAGAACGAGAATAAGTATAGAGGGATGGTTTAGAATATCACTGGTGTTATATACAGACAATATGCGGTTTATGGTATTTAAATGAGATGTTTCGCCCAGCAGGGACACCATCAATGGGTGAGGATTGTTATAGTCCCTGGCGGGAGAAATGTATTCTCAATAAAATGCCGTAAGCAGCGTATTGCGTCTTATTAACATACAGTAGTAAGTCTGTGATTTGGGAAAACGAGACCAAGTTGTGTGACGACAGTTATGAGAGAACGACCTCTGTCTCCAGCTCCGTGACGCTTTGTCGTGTCATTATACTCCGTGATGCTTTGTCGTGACGCTAGTGAAAAAGCCACATTGCTCATCGGGCACCAACTAGGTGACCAGTCTGGGACCAGGTCGCTGGAGCGGGGATTTCTCTAACGATTTACAGGTTAAAAAAAACTCACCTGGGATCTACCTGTGACCAGTCTGGAGAGTTTTCGTACTTTCCCAGCCTAACCAGGGGCCAGGCTTGCCTAAGTGTTTGCCTGGTTAGTCAGGCTGTTGCTATTGGTGGCCTGCTGGCCCACATTTTCCATCACAGCGTAACTGTTTCCAGATACATTTTCGCATTCTCACATTCCCCGTCCTTCACATTCCCATTCTCTTTAAGAAGACATCACAAACCACGGTACGGGTGGGGCTTGAACTCGCGGCAAGTGAGTTGTAAAAAGACATTACGTTCTCTTCACCCTTCACCAGCTGTAGAGACGTAAACATCAGCTAACACAAGGCAGCAGTAATGACAGCAGTAATAGCAGCAGCAGCAGCAGCAACAGCAGCAGCAATAATAATGGCTGAGATTGAGATCTCTATCCACAAAATGTTAGCAAGCAAGAGTATCACAAACAAGGACCAGTTACCCGAACATAACTCGACTCTGGAGTGCATTATGCAGGCACCCAGTGACATTTTGGGTGTCGACACAATATTCTGTCAGCCCGACACCTCTGACAGCTTCTGCCTTAATTAAGAGAGACTGCAAAGCACGGGTACACTGTAGCTTACAGTGTACAGGTTGGAACATCAAGCTGTGTTGGAGTATTTAAGGGCTAACTCAACTAGAGTTTTCAGTATTTTTCAATTTTGTCTAAAATGAGTTTTTTTTTTAAACCAATATTTGATAATGTTCTTTTTTTAAAGCTAAATTTATCTATACAAAGCTGAGGGACTGATTCCCTCAACTCCTCATCTTCCACTTTTCTCTGCATTGGACTGAAGAAGTGACTGGCTGGCGAAACTTTTCCAGAATAAAGATACCCAAATGTTGCACAAGTGTCTCATTTAGCAACTTGTCGGTTGTCTAAAGCATTTATTCAAACCCCAATAAACTTAGCGCTCGAGAGAGAGAGAGAGAGAGAGAGAGAGAGAGAGAGAGAGAGAAACAATTAGTAGCCTGAAGTAAACCAGGCGAGGGAGAAACGTTAAGAGAACTTGTCAAGTGAGAAATTCAGGAGGTAAGAAACGTGAGGAATAGTGTCAAGAGGTGATAAATGCTTGACAAAATGTGCCAAATGTATACCATAGTGTGCCAGATGTGTCACTAGCTGGCAGGTGTGTAAATGGCGAATTGAGTGTAAAGGGTGTCAAAGAGTTCCTAGTATGTCAAAAGGGTGCCAAGAGTGTCAAGGAACGCCAGGCTTATACCAAATAGTGCCTGGCGTGTCAAAGAGTGTCAGGTGTGGCCAGAAAGGAATGCCAAGTGTGCACTAAGACATATAAGGTGTGTCCTAAGGGGTGTCAGGCGTGTGTCAAGGAGTGCCAAATGTAAGACGAGAGATGCCAGGCGTCAAAGGGTGCCAGGTGTGTGCAAGGCTCATCTGGGGATGCCAGAAAGTGCATATGGAAGAGGTCACAAGAGGGCAGAGTTTTGATTTGCAAGGAAGGATTACAGGATGATGGAGAAGTGATGGAGGATGATGGAGAAGTGATGGAGGAGGGAGAGAAGGAGGGCGCGTTGGGTGGTGCCATATTAGGTGGTCCAGCAGCTGTGGCAAAGATTTTATCAGGACAAGTTAGGTATGAAGTTGCCATGAATTAACTGCTAATCCTACCACCATCAACCACTATCCTTCCACACCACCACCATCAACCACTATCCTTCCGCACCACCACCATCAACCACTATCCTTCATACCACCACCAGCAACCACTAACCTTCCACACCACCAACAACAATTAGCATACCATTAATAACCACTATCGTTCAACCACATCACCACCACTAACAAAATTACTCCCTACCATTATCAACTACTGTCTCACCATCAGTCACTATCCTACTACCACAATCGCCACACACCCCAATTGTCCCACCACAACCACCACTATTCATTACCACCTCACCACCACTATCACAGTCACCACTACACACTAACAACCACCATCACTACCAGATCTACCACAATCACCAACTACCAGCTCTTTGTCAAAATCGTGGTAGTTCAACAACTATTCTTGTAACGAACTGATGCTAATGAAGGATTCCTGATCCGAGGAATTAGAGCTATCTCCTCTTCCTCGGATCAAACCTACGTCATTTTGAATAATTACACAAGGAGGAAGCGCTAACCCGTAGGGGTCGTACAACACCTGGAAAATGCGAGGCAATCAGGTTTGATCAGAGGAAGAAGAGAATAGCTCCAGTTCCTTGGATTAAAAGCTTTAAGACAGCATCCTTGACGGGACCATCACAGTGACCTGTCTGAGTGAAAGTGAGGTCAGGCCTGCACTAACAGCTGTAGCAACAGCTGTAGCAGCACCTGCAGCAATATCTGTAGCAGCCATAATAGCAGGAGCAATACAGGAGCAGCAACAGCACTAGAAGCAGCAGGTGCAGCAGCAGTAGCAACAGCACTATTCCTAGCAACAGCAACTCTAAACACTAACAGCAGCAATATCTGCAGCAGCTGCGATAGCAGGAACAATACATGAGCAGCTAGAACAATTCACAACAAACCCACAATACCGGGTGCTAGAACAATTCACAACAAACCCACAATACCGGGTGCTAGAACAATTCACAACAAACCCACAATACCGGGTGCTAGAACAATTCACAACAAACCCACAATACCGGGTGCTAGAACAATTCACAACAAACCCACAATACCGGGTTGCTAGAACAATTCACAACAAACCCACAATACCGGGTGCTAGAACAATTCACAACAAACCCACAATACCGGGTGCTAGAACAATTCACAACAAACCCACAAATTTAAGAAGACACTTTCGGCGACGCTTCGAGCAGTTCTGAACCCTTATCAAGGCCCAACTTGGGAATGACTTCACAAAATTTAGTTTTCCAATCGTGGGTTAGTTGTGAATTGTTACAGCCTCGGTATTGAGGACTTGTTAGCATTTAGAACCACATCGTGATTTTTATTACCCCGTTATGTGCTACCTGGAGTCAACATGGAGGGTGTTCTGGGGGTCGACGCCCCCTCGGCCAGTCCTTGACCAGGCCTTCCGGTGGATCAGGCCTCGCCAGCCAGCCTGTTACTGCTGGCCACGACACGGGAAAATTAGAGCAGACATTGGATTGCAATAGCAGACCATGCACAGTGCCTGGCACAACATAAATATCACAGTAAAACAATCAGGCGTTCACAGCACCAGGGAAGAAATGTCACTAACACAGCCCTAAACAGCAGCAGCTCTGATGTTATATTTGTCCTCCACAACCCACTGGAAAACCTTGCTTATACATGTATCTTCTTACAATTTTTCAATGTATTCTACCAATGTGACTTTCATGCTTATTTTGACGTCATCTGCACGTGATACAAAACTGTGACTGTTATTTTTATCCATGTCTGCTATGAGGATGAAAAAAACGCCAGAGGCGCTAGGACAGTGCCTTCGGGGGCACTGAGTTGTCTACCTAGCTAATCCGAAGAATTAGACATTAGAAACAGCGCACTGTAGCAACGGTATTTTATAGTAATGTTTTTTAAAGTCATCCACCGTCAGATTTATCAAGGCTTAGGGACTGATCACCTCAAACTACCACATGTCTTCCAGAGTCTCCTAAATTATTCTCTGCATTGGATTGAAAAAGCAACTGACGAAACGTCTCCACGATGAAGATACCCATCTGTTGCAAATGTGTCTTATTCACCCATCAACAGTATTCTTCAGCAGTAATACCAAAAGACAAACAGAGGAACTAAAGGCAGCAGGAAGAGTGAAGGCAGCAGCAGGAAGAGTGAAGGCAGCAGCAGGAAGAGTGAAGGCAGCAGCAGGAAGAGTGAAGGCAGCAGCAGGAAGAGTGAAGGCAGCAGCAGGAAGAGTGAAGGCAGCAGCAGGAAGAGTGAAGGCAGCAGCAGGAAGAGTGAATGCAGCAGCAGGAAGAGTGAAGGCAGCAGCACGACGTGAAGCCACGCCACGTCCTTCCCGCCTGCAGACGGGAAGAGACTCATCATTATTGTAGCCACAACCTCCGTCCTCTACTCCGTGTAGCCACCCCTGTCTCAACAGATAACTGCTATTGTATCCACTAGAGTGGGCGAAACCCCAACGGGTCATACACTGCTAAATACGAGGAAAATGTCGTATGCAAAGGAAGAAAAGTTCAAAAGTCTGCAATAAACAGGTAAAAACCTCAACCTTTAGTACTCAAACTGCCTTTTGGATTTCCACTACCTTCTAACACTGAAGATTACATGTTTGTGTTCAGCGAATTCCAGTCAATTTCCAAAAGAAAATTGTTCTCTCCAGCCAATATTTACGAGATAAAGTTAAAGTTTCCCCAACAACTGCTTGGGAATGTATGGTTTGTTTGCTTAACTTTTTAATGTTGAGATACTGGTTTTCACGCTCTTTCCACTCACATTAAAAGAGCTATTAGGCTCAACACCAACAACAGCCATCACAAACAACAATCACACCAACTATAACAGCACCACCAACAAAATTGAAGAGCCAATTGGACCTGGCAATTACTTGATTAAAACACTACTGAACTTTTAGCAACTCTTTTTCATGACCATGTCTCTCACACTTTGAAAATGCAGATAATAAATATGATACTCGTTAAAATTCATGCAGACGGGTGGGAGGGTTGTCACACAGCGGGACACCGTTGTAACGCAGATGAGAGATCGTGACAGGATGAAGAGGGGTCACTGGCATCCCTTGAGCAACTCTCACTTCCCACATCACTCTGTTGATACTTCCTATCTTCAACATATCATTGGCGGCCTCAATTACCCCCACACGCCGTCTTCACTGCCATTTTACTTACTACTATAGCCAAATTTCACCATTATAAACAATTTTCACCACCATAACCTACTTGCACCGTGACCTACCCACCACCATGACCCGTCATGAGTGACTAAACCCAACATGTGCCACAAGGTCGACAACAACACACATTACTGTCTTACACAACTTCATTCTCAAACCTGCTTGGCAGACGACCAATTCTACGCCAAAAGAAGACTAGCTGAAGACACAAAACCTCCTTGGTTCCAAAAGAGCCTCAAGGAATGGGTGAAAACTATTCACGTGGTGCTGGAATGTGTGTGGAGGGGGGGGGTGTGGATGGGTGGGTGGGGACTATGAAGGTGAAAGGCTGATATAGTAAATGGAGGGGCTAGACTGGGTTGGACTGGGATGGGATAGTTTAGGCTCAGGTGGCAGGTAGTGGGGGGGAGTCAAAGTGGATAGCAGGTGATGATGGGGTTAAGGAAGGGATGGCAGGTGATGATGGGGTTAAGGAAGGGATGGCAGGTGATGGTGGGGTTGAAGTGAGTGGCTGGTAAGGATAGTGTCAGAGAGAGAGAGGGTGACAGGTGGTTCCGATGGCAGGTGGCAGGTGTTGTTGGGTTAAGGAGTGGCAAGTTGTGCTGGGGATCAAGGTAACAGGTGGTGCATGGGATCAGTGTTGGAGATAAAGGAGGGGTGACAGGTGGTGCTGAAGATCTCGGAGGGGGTGACAGATGGTGCTGAGGATCAATAAAGGGGTGACAGGTGGTGTTGTGTAAAAGAGTGGGTGGCAGGTGGTGGTGGGTCAAGGAGGGAAGAGTGACAGATGGCGGTGGGGTCAAGAAGAGAAGGTAAGACATACAAGACACAGATACGAGATCACATATGCTGCCTCTTCCATCCTCAAGACATCTACATCCTCAGCTTCCGTCTGTTCCCATGCCCCGGGGTTCACAGACGTCCCTCACCTGACCATCTCTCAAGTGTGCAAAATCAGCGAACAAAAAATATGATTTAGCATTCCCTCCCTCCCTTATGTCCCTCTATCCCTCCCTCCCTACCCCTGCCCATCACTACCTGGGTATGAGGGCACAGGTCTTAAAACTGTGTCAACCACCTCTCCCTTCAGTCATAAACAAAATGCTACGGTCAACCTTCCCTTCTCCTGTTACACGAAAATAAACATGTGTGTGTGTAAACACACCAAGGTGTGTATCCCTCAGGTGTATATACGTCAAAGTGTAAGTAGATAATTTTGAAATTTGAAGACAGCTTTCACCTTGTAGGACTAGGTCATTCTCAGTTTTTTCCTGTACAAACTACAATACTTGCACACGAGAAACAAAAGTCAAACTTACGAACAATAAAAAGCTAACAGTATAAAAATAACAAATAAATTCTGACAATTTATAATACACGGCATCAGTTTAAAATCCCACTAAATGGTTAATGTCAATACTCATGGAAATTCCTAGACATATGCACTGCAGTAATTATAAAAACTCAGACGAAAGCTTGAAAGCCTTAGGCCTAAGAGGGCACGGAGGCCTATGTCCAGAAGTCTTGATCACCAGACTATCCACTGAAATCTAATGGATGTTAGATCTTATGTTCTTAAGACCTCTCCACATTTTGCTTGTCAATTCAAATTGATGTTTTAGAGCAGCCGGAGTCGGATTGTAATATACAAGAGCGTGTGGCTATCACTGGGTGACTGCTGTTGGTCATGCATAACAGCTGAGAACTGTTCAGTAGGGTACGGTATTTATTTTATGTCTGAACAATATATACTCTACCCGAGAGCAAATCTCATTAAATCCCATTCCACACGAAAATAATAGCAACATATATAATAAATAATAATAATAATAATAAATAATAATAATAATAATAATAATAGACCCGTTCCCACCGCAGTTGGGACCCTTCCCACCTCAGGAGGAAGAAAAGACGGAGGTTCCGAGGATCATCTAACCTCACTACCCGGCTTGAAGTCACACTGACCGTCTGATCAAGCAGGCTGTAGGTGCTAGCGGCCCATTACTGATTACTACATAGTGGTCTAGTCTCGTGAAAAGAAAACTGATTCTTATGAAAGAACAGAGTTGTGGAGAGAAGGGCGTAGGGAAGAAACTAGGGACCCGGGGAGGAAGAGGACTTAGGAAAGGAGGAAGAGGACGTAGGAAAAGAGGGAGAGGGAGTGGAAGAAGTGGAGTTGAGTGACCGCCACACCTTTCAGGTGTGACCCCCGATGAGCTCTACACTCTCACTATATATGTACACGAACGTTCTTACCACGCACACGAGCGTCCTTAAAACGCACACGAGCATCCTCACCACGCACATGAGCGTCCTTACCACGCACTGAAAATGATTATATTCGCATTTTGTTGGAAACAACAATAGCATCAACGCCACACGTAAGCGAAGATGAATCAATCCTGAAGGACTCTAGTTCGTAGAACTTTCCAATACGTATTTTTATTTTTCGCATCGTCCTCGTCGTTCCAAGTGGATTTTGTGTGTGTGCATCTGTATGCTCTTGCGCTACCATCCACAGGATGGATGCTAGGTGCACAAACCAGCAGTTTCGGCTGCAAAATCTAAATCTAACTGTAGTTTTTCTTTTTATTAGGAAAAATAAGAAAAATTATCCTCTCCCTGGTACTATTTACATTTCGAGTTGATATTTGCATAGCTACGCTGCCTATAAGCAATTCAGCTTTTCTGTCATTTTTTTTAATCTTGCTGTTATTTCTGTGATATATCTGGGATCTGGAGCTGACTGGGTGGGTCTGCCGCAGTGCTCCATCCTACTTAAGTGGATGTAACTTGGACCTGGCTGGCTTTGGCCAGTAGGTGACTTTGACCTGACCTGCCTAGCATGGACCAGTAAGCCTGCTGATGTGTTCCTTCCTTCTCATGCTCTTAGGGGTCTAACCTCCGAGGCCAGGCCTGCCCTTGAAGAACGACAAAAGGCTGATATAATCTATACGGATTTTTGCAAAGACATTTGGCAAAAGCGACTGTGGGAAATCAGGCAATAGTTAACTGATTTCCCGAAACCGTTAGTCCTTGTAAGTCTTGGAAGGCAAAAGGAGGTGAGGTGGTATGAGATTCAGGAGTAGGCTGTAACCAAGCATATGTGCCTACGGTGTCCGGGGAAAAAAAAGTCAGACAAAATAAGTCACAATTTAGGGTAAGAAAAAAAATCAATGGAAAAGATTCACATTTTATTTAGGTTGTCTTTTTTTTCCTGTTACTTTTTTCCTGGATCTGTGCCTACACCCGACGTTGCCATATTTATCCTACCAACTCTTAACTATAAGACTAATTTAGCGATGAAGCCTCTACAGGCTAATCTGACTGATCAATTAACTACTGCCTGTTTTCCCAGTGTGACCATTGAGAAATAGATCATAAAATGAGGTCAGTAGGCATAAGGAGAGGAGAATGAGCCTACCTTCACTACATCACTCTCCAGATTGTTCCACTTCCTGACAATTCTATGACTGAAGAAATACTTCTTAACATCCCTGTAACTCATCAGAGTCTTCATCTTCCAGTTGTGACCCCTTGTTGCTGTGTCCCTTCTCTGAAACATCCTGTCCCTATCCTGTGTGCGTGTGTGTGTTTTATCAGACCAGGCCACCCATGGTCTGGCGTGGGCGTGAAGGAGGGCGTACCACCACTCTGTAACGTGGGCAAAAAAGGTGAGACAAGACCACCTTCACCGGTTTGATGTTGAGGCTGGAGCAACTAAGAGCCTACCAGTCCTGCTGGTGAAGGCTGCTGGTGAAGGCTGATGGTGTTGGTTTCGTCGATTAGTTGGTGACTGGTGTGGATGCTAGTTGTTTACTGTTTGTTGTGTATACGTCCTGAATACCTACCTTCCCTCTCATCCCCCAGGAATCTTTCATCACCAGTTTTCCTTATTAGCCTTCCCCTCCCTCCATTCCTTCTGAATCTCCTCCAGAATCCTGAGAAGTCGGCTAGTGTGACCATACAAGGTGTGATTGTACACTTAATCTAGATGCACCACGCCCCCACACACGCCAAAGTCACTCTCACCAAACATCTCACTAAGGGTTTACAAGCTCTTATAAACATGTATCACAATATAGGCCTGCAGGCTGCAGCAACCCTGTTGATCAAGCAACCAACAGGAAATCATGACCTTAGGCAGAGCTGCGAGTAAAAAAATAAAACCGGTTACAGGTATACCACAGGTATCCTTCAAGCCATGCTATCACATGCTTAGTAAAAATCTCTTTCATGTACACCACTACCTTGTACTGGGACGCTTCGCTGTGTAGAGCTTTATCAAGCTATGGCTAGATAAAGCTCAACACTGAGCGAAACGTTAACCAAAGTTTGTTTTACAACGTGTATATTTTCTACACAATTGTCGGCAGTATGCCATTTGCAACCAGGGCCTCTACTGGTTCCATATTAATTAATTTGTGATGCCAACATATGCTCAGGGTTGTGGTTCGAACGTTGGACTACGTGCGGCCAGCAGTAGCAGTCTAGTTGATCAGGCCCTAATCCACCGGGAGGCCTGGTCGTGGACCGGGCCTTCCCGGAATACCCTCCAGGTAGACTCCAGGTAGGGTGCCAGAGGCCAGCAAGTCAGAGGGCTCGGGCAATCAAGGACGAGGTCTCAAGCCTCGAGAAGAAATGTCCAGACTGGTCTCGGGTCTGACACAGTTTATTTTACATAGACTAGCATTGAGACTGATATTTTAATTTTCAGATAAACTGCATTTTAAAACTCGTCAGAGGATCGACCTTGAACGCAACGCAGTGCTGCATGTCGAAGCTGAACTCGAGACAAATTTCTTACATTTACTCGGCACGAAGCAAGTTCCATAACTGACACGTGTTGAAGTTAATATCTTCACACCCAGGCTGGTGTGGCTCTCCCCTCACCAGTTTCCTTCACACTCAAACTTATCTCTTAAAATTAATACATTTTCCTTGATCAGTCAGCAGTTGAGGGAAGGGAAAGAGGAAGGGGAAAAAGGAGAAAGAGGAAGGGGAAAAAGGAGAAAGAGGAAGGGGAAAAAGGAGAAAGAGGAAGGGGAAAAAGGAGAAAGAGGAAGGGGAAAAAGGAGAAAGAGGAAGGAGGAATATAAAAGGAAATAAAGAGGAAGAGCGAGAACAGGATGAAGAGTAGAAAAGGAGTAAGGAATAAGCAAATGAAGAATGAATATAATCGCCAGCTGGCAAGATGTTCTTATAGCCTCTTGGACGCTTCATTCAAGAAGTGCAGTAGAGTGGACCTGCTCCTCTTGGAAGAGTCATGCAAGACGTAGTGGGAGTAGAGCTGTTGTTTTTTCAGGAATCATGCAAGGAGCTGTGCTCCTGCTGCTGCTGTTTTAATACAACATATCCTGATATTACTGTACAAAGTAATATTCCATTCAGGTTGCCAGCGTTAAATCGCTAACGTTTACCATAAACATTTTCTTTTAGATTAGGCCATTTACAGATTACACAAGCCTATAAATGCCCGTAGAAAACGCATGGTATAGGAATGGCTAGCTCAGTGGCATCATCGCTTTATATCTTATATCAAAACATTAACTTCAGTATTTCCTCTCCGGAAATTTAATTCGGAAGTTAAATTGCAGTTACGTGTCACCTAGTGCCCCACACCTATTTTCCATATATTCCCGTGTACTCTCATATTACCATATATTCCCGTGTACTCTCATATTACCATATATTCCCGTGTACTCTCATATTACCATATATTCCCTGTACTCATATACCATATATTCCGTACTCTCATATTACCATATATTCCCGTGTACTCTCATATTACCATATATTCCCGTGTACTCTCATATTACCATATATTCCCGTGTACTCTCATATTACCATATATTCCCGTGTACTCTCATATTACCATATATTCCCGCGTACTCTCATATTACCATATATTCCCGTACTCATATTACCATATTCCCGCGTACTCTCATATTACCATATATTCCCGCGTACTCTCATATTACCATATATTCCCGCGTACTCTCATATTACCATATATTCCCGCGTACTCTCATATTACCATATATTCCCGCGTACTCTCATATTACCATATATTCCCGTGTACTCTCATATTACCATATATTCCCGTGTACTCTCATATAACTATATATTCCCGTGTACTCTCATATTACCATATATTCTCGTGTACTCTCATATTACCATATATTCTCGTGTACTCTCATATTACCATATATTCCCGTGTACTTTTATAATTGCACAGTAACTCTCACAGTAAAGGCGTCAACAATTTACGGTTTTAAAACTGATGTGTATCGCTAAGATCAATTTTGTGAGCAATATTCATAGAGAGAAATGTTGCAAAGCCGTCAACTGAAGAAGAAAACAGTTGCAATGAATTTGTACGAGACGTTTCGCCTGTTCCACAGGCGAAACATCTCAAGAGTTCCTCTCTACAACTGTATTTCTCCAGTTACAGAAAGAGCTAAAAACTAGAGATCATCCAAGACATAATTGAGGTGAATGATAACAAGTTTGTTGAGATAGACTCAGCAAGATTCATTTAAAGTAGACTATGGCTTGTTCCCTCGTATAGCAAGTTTGTTACCACAGTGTAACGTTGTCCACACTAAGAGACGTTACTCCCAAGTCACAATAACACTGATCTTGTTTAAGAAAACAACCGTTACACTCCCTTGATCTCTCTAAGGAGTTTTGTTTATAAAAGTCTGTACAGTCTGTGAAAACCTGTTAAAAGAGTTTCGGAGCCGACAACTCCTGGTTATAAACATTCCGGCGCCTTCTTGTCTGGAATCTGATCCTCTAAAGCCGCGACTTAGGACACTGTCTCTGTTTTGATTATTTTTTTTAGTAATGGGTGTTTTAAGATGCCTAGTAAGAGCGGATACATTCGAAGATTATCCATAGTAAAATACTGAAAACTAAATTTCTTCCAATATTTGCACCTAAATATAAACCCACGTAAATGCTTAACGAATCACTATCGTTTAAAGAAATGATAGGTCATTATGCAAGTGATTATATTTCCAGTGTGATTATGACCCAGAGTGATTAGAGAATTTTTTTTAGATAATAAATTTTCATGAACTTTGGGGAATACTTTACTCCAGATGGTTAATGTTTACATTAAAGAATGACAAGCTGGCTGGCCTAATATGGTGTGTGAGGCTAGAGAGAGAGGTGGTCAGCAGTCAAGTGATGCCGCTATATATAGCAATGATCCACTATTCATTATGACTTAATACTAGCTAGACAGGCTGTGCACTCATGCTAGCACGGAGGGACAGTTATGCCATAGGGTAATGACCTTTGTTTTTAAGTAAAATTGACTACATGAGCATGGGTAATAAAGATACCCAGAGGTTGCATACGTGTGTCTCATTCATCAGTTGTCGGTATTATATATAATTAATGTATTGATTACTCAGGTGTCCCCTGTCATATTCCATCTGAGAATCTTTATTGACGGAATGAATACATTGACTCCAGGCTGAGGGACTGATTACCTCAAACTCCCCTTCTCATCTTCCATCGTTCTTCTCTGTTTTGGACTGAAGAAGCCACTAGGATGGCAAACGTTTCCACAGAAAAGATTCCCAAATGTTGTCAGTTTTCTAATTCATTTACAACATATTCCATCATGCAGTTAGAAATATCGGTTAGAGGCGAGAGACTTCATCAGTCTACTACAACAGCTGCTTCTATTTGCTCAGCAAAGAAACAGTTAATATGGGAGAGCACTAAACCCATAGAGATCATAATAGCGCCTGGGAAATGACAAGTAATCAGGTTTGATCCAGTGGGAGGATAGTGCAGGTCTTTGTATTTAGAGGCGTTGACCAGCATCATGAGGGACGTTAGAGTTGCTGTTGCAGGGACCTGCAACATGCAGTCCTGTGACGAGTGGAAGAGGTTTATACGAAGTTTATGTGAAGGGAGAGGTTTATGTGATGGTTGCTACAAGAGTTATCACAGGGGTTGCTACAAGAGTTATCACAGGGGTTGCTACAAGACTTATCACAGGGGTTGCTACAAGAGTTATCACAGGGGTTGCTACAAGAGTTATCACAGGGGTTGCTACAAGAGTTATCACAGGGGTTACTACAAGAGTTATCACAGGGGTTGCTACAAGAGTTATCACAGGGGTTGCTACAAGAGTTATCACAGGGGTTGCTACAAGAGTTATCACAGGGGTTACTACAACAGGTCGCAGCATGAGGATCACTTTGCCTGCAGTTGTCTCCTTTACAGCAAGAGATGTGCAAATGTTTTATTTACCTAGTTAATTATTCTAACGTGCATGCGCACTCACGTGACATTAACGCAAGCAGTAACTGGCACACACCGTAACACACACCGTAACACACACCGTAACACACACCGTAACACACACCGTAACACACACCGTAACACATCCATAGCGCTATACACGCCCCTTCTTGAAGGTCGAGGCTACAAAAATAAAAAACATGTAGGCTTTGTAATCATTATTTGGTAAAACAACTCGCCAACTGCTCTCTGAGACGCTGCTTCTCTCTGCTTGTTTATTTTAGCAGAGCTGAAACCTTGCATGTGCTTGTGTGGGCATGCACGAGGGGTGAGAGAGAGAGAGAGAGAGAGAGAGAGGGGGGTGAAAAGAAGAGGGTGAGAGTGAGGAGGAAATAGAATCAGCAGAGGAAAGATTTTTTTTTTATTTACGAAGCATAACAGATTATGGAAGAAGTGGGAAGGAGAGAGAGAGAGAGAGAGAGAGAGAGAGAGAGAGATGGGGGAAGAGGAAAGGAGAAGCAAAGAATGTCTCGCATCTAGAACCATCAACAATGCCTAGAACCATCAACACCCCTGGCAAAAAGCATAATAAACATATGTCATTTTATTTCCCAGTATAGATCTTAAATAAACCATAAATACATACATACTAAGTGTGACAGGGAAAGAAAATGGTGAATCACCTCTGGGAAGAAACCTCTTTAGATTCACCCCCCCCCTTCCCCGATGCTTTGGGTCTCTAGTGAACACTAGAGGCGAATGTTCAGTTAATCTAGCCCATCTTTTTTTTTTTTACAAGAGTCCCACAGTTGTATCTGCTTTCAAAATAGCCTATATTAATATTTTTTCAACAACGTTTCTATATAAGTGGAGATGTTCCTACATCTAGCAACTTTCTAGAGAAACTATTTTTTGACTAAGTTTCGCTAAGTCCCCAATGGTAACAAGTCACTGATTCTTTTGAGGGTATCCTAGGTACATTTGGTTTATCCTAAGTACAGTTATATACTTTGTTCAGTTCTCACAGTTCCGGGCATGGGAACGCAGGGTCGAGTCCTGGCCAAGCCGCAGTTCTGTTGATTCAAAATCACTTGCTTCGTGATTTCATTAATATATTAAACCACGTATGATAATTGTACTTGTGTACCTGTACCTAAAATAACTTATTAAGGCTGAATTAAATCCTGAAACACCTAAAATAAAGGCTGTCTCTACATTACATATCTTTATACGCACTTGCAGACTGTCATAGTCATCCAAGAGTTGAAGTTCGTCACCTCAGTGAAAATGTTAAGTCATGCCAAGGCGTAGTAAGCTGCAACTTTTAGCTAAACAACGTCTTGAAGATGTGCATTGTGACACACCAAGATAAATAACATGGGAGTCCTCATTGCCTGTTCAACCAGGCTGTTGCTATTGACTGCCCGGTGTTTTATTACTGAGAAACAGTCAATGCTCCAGAACCGTACCTTGGGGTACCGAGATTTTTACAACACTGAGGCTAGATTTCGCTTTCTTTACTATTTGTGTTGCATCTGTCAGAAAATTGAACATGTATTTGCCTACTTTCTCCGTTATACCAAAGAACTTCATGTTGTGTGTTATTTCCTGATCGTATTTGTCAACATAGTTTAAACATCCGATTTTGTTTTTGCCTAAACCTCCGTAATCTTTTCGGAATGATTCAGCAAGCGCTTCGATCACGATGTTTACTCCATTTAAAATATGGTTGCTTTAATTCTTTAGATCAGTATCCCCTTCCTCTTGAAAGATACCGCAGAGAAAAATTAACAGGAGAAACGCCTAAGTGTTATCGAACATTTTCCGAATACCTCTACGAGGGAACAACTAGCGTGAGTGACAGCGCTCAAAATCTATCTCTAGTATTCTTATTCGCGATAGCGCGTTTTATTATTTCTTCCCATCAGGCACGTGAATATACCCGTGTTGATGGGGAAACGTTAATGTAAATGACTGAGAGTTCTTTGTCGAGAGGTTCTCAGAGCAAAAGGATAAACTCTAAGTACCGTTTACCATAGTTGAATTCACTACTATCTGCGGTTTAAGCATCTGCGGTAGGTATTGGAAAGTATCATCCGCGGATACGTGGGTACTACTGTATATCTCTGCATTGAGTTAACTAGCAGTCATCAAACTAGCTTGCCATCAAACTTACAGTATTTCAGAACCTATTTTCAACTTCTGTAGAGGAGAATGAAGTACTCACCATGTAGAGGTTTCTGTTCTCGTAGAGGTCATTCACTTGGAAGAGGTCTTGACTCTTGAGACCGTAGGCTTCACAACCCTTGAGGAACATCTCCACGTTTTCCCTCTGCGGAAGAAAATGATCAGCTGTAGGAGAAACCCACAGTTACCTCTCTCCATCTATAATAATAATACCCTCCATCTACATCTCTAATCACCTGTGGACTGATGTTAAAATTGTTGGTAACATTAGTCATTTACGAGTTAGTCCGGACTGCCTTGGAGTGAGCGTGTGTAGCAACAGCTGTTTACGTACCGATATGTAAAGGGGCAAGGAGGTGAGGGATTGTGAATGTGTGGTGTAGGTAGGGTCTAGTGTGTGCGCAGGTGTGTGTACTCACCTATTTGTGGTCGCAGCTCCTGGCTCTACCTCTTCGCTGGTAGCTATTAGGTTCATACTCTCCCCGCTCTAAGAGCAGCGTGTCGTACCTCTTCTTAATTAAAGCTATGTATGGATCCTGTCTCCACTACATCACTCTCTAGACTGTCCCACTTTCTGACAACTCTGGTGCTAAAGAAACACTTCATAACATCCCTGTGTGGGGATAAGGGGGGAGGACGGGGGCTGGTTCCAGAGATTCTGCTGAACTGTTAATCACTATTATCATTATTATACTCATGGGAATGCGCTAGACCCACAAGGATAACTGAACTTGTGAAATGGGAGAGAAGCAAGTTTGATCTAAGAACGGGAAGGATACTTCTATTTCCTTGACTGTTACGAATCACGAGAGCTCGTCTACCCCCTTAGTTCGACCCTTGTTCAGACTTATATAATGCTTGCCTGGTCAACCAGGCCGTTGTTACAACTTTGTAAACAACGATTTATCATGGAGTACAGGCTGTTGCTGTAGCCGGTGCAGGTATACTCCAGGTGGCCCATATATCCATCACAGCCTAGTACTGAAGTACTAGGAGTACTGGAGTTCCCATCACCAGCATCGAGGCTCCTCAACGTTGAAGACTGCACAAGTCTTGGTACAGAGCCTTTAGTCAACGAGTCGGATAAGTCATTCAGTAATCATGGGTCTTGTTCAATGCACATCTTAATCATGAGAATTATCCTCTATTTCCATTATTTCATTCCACTCACTCAGTGCCATTATTATTTCAAAGTACCTTCTCATAATTCTTTGCAAGGCCTTGAGAGCACATTCACCCACATCTTAGAATCCAGATGGTGTACTCTAGACAATATTAAAGAAAATACACAAGTTAGAGAATACGTTTTCATTTAGGACAGTTTCGATCTGCGTACAGCTTTATCAAGTCAAGCAACATAAGTACTTGCTGATCGAAATGTCGGAATGAATGTTCGATCTGAAACGTGTTTGTTTTTCCTCACTACCATCTATATTGGTGACTCATTCTTACTGTGAAAGGTTATAAACTATGGAGCCGTGTCAAGGTCCACTGCTTTAGAAAGTGGATGGGGGTAGTAGGGGAAGTTGAAACAGCAGTCATGTGGGTGCCACACTGCATATACTAAGCACTGCTGATGTATCTTCCCAGAACACCGAGGCAGCAGTCATACGCAGGTGTGGAGCCATCCTGTTCTATGTAAACTGAGAATCAGTTGACTAATAATAATTTGGCTTCAACACAAACCGAACTTTGAGAGGCAAAGAGTTTGTGTTAAAGTGCGTGTATGAGCAAGTGTAAGCAGAAGTTCGTGGCTCGTGTGTAGGTGAGAGCGAGTGTACATTAGATCTCTACGTATGTTATCTTTTCGTCTTTTTTGTTTGATCTGCTTGTAGTTACATGAGCAAAGCTGTGTCTGTGGCGTCCCCCTTTCAATCTTTGTATCTTAAGAAGCAAAGTTTTTCTCCTTGTGTCTCGTCCACAGTGTTAGTAGTTACAAGAGCATTCGTGTTTACTTCGGTTGTAGCATTGACTACCTTTCTCTTGGATCCCATTTCTATACTGTTTTACTAATCCACTTCTGTGCTAATTCTGCCTCCTTTATTAATCATGCTCATTTGTTTACCTCCTTTGTATACCTCTCAGTTTCCGAGATTTATTTTCAGTGCCGTCCAGAATAATATTGGCTTTGGTTCTGTCAATTTCCTTCAATAATATATGGCTGTTCGTAGCAGCATTTTTTTTGCATGTACCTAAATTTACTGTGATAGTTCTAATTTATTGTATTGCAGTCGTATATTTCGGCAATTCTTTTCTTTCGTTCTTCTCTACCTCCTTTCCCTCTTCCCTACCTTCTTCCCTCTCTCTCATGCTTCCTCTATTCCTTCCTCTACTCACCTGTTTGAAAGGAGCCTTCATTGTGTTGATTCTTTTGACCGAGCCAGGCTGGAGGTGGTTCAGCAACCTGTGCAATAATAAAAGAATACATTAGAAATGTGTTCCCCTTCTATGGGTTTTCTATCACGCAGTCATCCTCTCATTAACACAAGAAATATCTTAAATTATAGAGTGAGTGAGCGAGTAAACACTGACTCGTGCATGCTTACATGCTCTCGTACGTGCGTACCTATTAAGAGCTAAGTGTTGACCCACTAAAAGCCTTTCAAGAGTTTTACTGCCTCCTCGACCCTTGGTTCTTCCTCTGACCAGTGACAAGTTCCCCACAACCTTCGTCAGCCCCCAAAAATTACTACTACTACAAAATATAAAATATTAATTATAAAACTATAAATTTTAAAATAATAATCTTTAGGTTCAGTCCCCTAGCTTTCGACCAGAGTGCCATCCCTTAATACCCTCCTGTATAGAAATTCCACAGCTGCCACCGCCCCTTCAACCTCCTATTATCCTCATACAAGATTGCCGCTTTACCTACTGACCCCAGACATGACCATGATCCTCCGAACGAGTTGCCACCTAATTACTGCCATACGATGAGCGATAGGACTCTCCTAATTGCAAGCACAAAGAGGTTCCCCCGTTACACAAAAAGATGGTTGACTATATACGAACACAAGCGTTTAACCCGTTAAAAATTTAATCCATTTCAAAGGGCTTTAACCCATTATAAAGTAACACGAGTTTAACCCATTACCATTTAATACTTGCTTTTAGACCCATTAAAAACTAACAGACGTTCAGCCCATTACAAAGACACAAAAGGGGTTTAACCCAATGTAAAGTAACACAGGCGTTTAACCCATTACATACACAATCGTTTAACCGAATAAAACACTTATCAGTAACTTAGCTGAAGGATGTTTACCTCCTGAAGATTTTCTCCACTTGTTCTTCAAGGTGCACTGTGAAGGGGTTATAACACCTGCACTTAAGTGGATACACAACACGGGTGAGACCAGTCAGTGGTTTCTTTACCACGGAGTTTTCAGTCTGTGACCAGCCAACCCGTTCTCCAGTCAGGTCAGCTAGTTTCACACTATGGAAAAATAGACAAATGCAGTATAATGCAATCCTTTATTAACTACGTTTCGCCCATACAGTGGGCTTTATTATCACAAACAGATCAGATCTGCTTATAACCTGATAAAGCCTACTGTAGGGGAGAATCGTAGTCAATAAATGATAGCATTATACTGCATTTATGCCTTTTTTTTCATAGTTTCACACTAATTGCCTTCATGGATCGGAAATCTTAGTATTAACCTACACGCTCGTATAATTACCACATAAGGATGTTGGAAAACTGGTGGCTTTTGTCTGGTAGCGAGGGATTCGTGTACTATTTTGAGCCTGCAGTCATCTAGTGACCTGTTGTATAAACAAGATCTTTTTTTTAATGATCTAAGCTTGCAGGCTGGCTTATGTGGGTCTACGGGCAACTAGAATCAACAACGTGTTGAAAAACTGGTCGTTTGTGTTTGGTAGCGAGGGATTCATGTCCTATTTTTAGAGTGCAGTCACATAGTCACTGTCTCCAGTGACCTGTTGTATAAACAAGACCGGATTTGACCGGTTTTGCAGCCTAGTTTATGTGGGTCCTCGGGCAACTAGCATCAGCAGTGTAGTAGATCAGGCGGTCAACAGCTAAGCATGGTTCCCAACCAGGCTATTGGAGGTGAGGTCTTCGATTCTGCCATCTTTCATCGCCTCACAACGCTACGCAGCTGGGTTTAGCCCTGGCTCTTTATCTCCGACTCAAGATCTTCCTCTCATCAGCTATTCTTCGTCTGTCCTCTCTTCACATTCGCCCTCCCGAGGGTTCTTACCTGAGAGTATTACCTGACCTGAGGTGAGGGAAGTAGAACTCTCGTGACTAGTGACAAGAATGTCACAGGTAAGAAACTAATTAGGAGTCAGGTATCCTGACCAAGAAGTTACTACCACACATCAACTTACCACAGCTGACCAACTTTTTCTGAGAGCGTGTGCCTCTATTTTGGAGATTATTTGCATAAACTTTTTTTTCGTGTTCATAGGAGCTCACAAACTCAAGTCATAATAAACGACTGTCACTGAATAGTGTGTATAGACGGAGGACTCGAACAGTGATCCTTACATGTAGTAGGCCAGATGCTGTTACCATTCAACCACCGAGTTTACAAATAGAATAATTTTACAAACAACTCTTCTTTGACATGTTTGCTTCAGCGGCACCAACCGTGACCCTACTGTCTCATCCCACAACACCAGAACCTTTTAGGGAACATTTATTCTCATACCTTCACAGCTACTGTATATAGCCACATATGTTGGTCTTCCTATCTGCAAAGACTACGGTTTAAGTCACTGTCCATTTATAATATATATATATATATATATATATATATATATATATATATATATATATATATATATATATATATATATATTATATTGGTTTGACTGTGGTGGACAGATTGAGCAAAAATGCCGACTATCACGTTCCCGGAAGTCGCTTGGACTTGAACTTAGCTGTGGGCGTGGGAGGGAGCACTGGGTGTAAGTGTGGGTGATTATGAAGGTGTGAATGCATGGACTTTAGTGTGGGTTAGCGTCAACATGGGTGTAAACGTGGGTGCAGATACAGGCATACATGGGCGTGTGAAGGTAGGTATGGGCGGAGGCGTGGGGTAAGTGTCAAGCTGCGTGTTTACCCTCCTGTGGGCGTGAACATGGGCGTGACATTCCCACCCTCACGCGCAGAGACCGAAACACGTCAAGAAATACACTGTAGGGGCCAACGGTATTTCTTCTCCTTGAAGGCTAGAAGGAATAGGAGGTAACTAGGTTTGATCCGAGGAAGAGCATGGTTGCTCCACTTCCCTAAATCAAGAGCCATACAGCAGCATCAAGGCATCCTCCCCAAGAAAGGACCCACAAAACCTGCCCCGGAGATAATGTCATGGAGTCACGCGACCAGCAGTCAACCCTCTCTTAACCGGAAGTAAAATATCCAGGAACTACTTTAAGTATTTATTTATCTTCTTCATATTGTGCGATTTTCTGTAAATGCGATTAAAAAAAGTTCATCCAAAACCGAAATGGTCTTCGGAAATTTCTTTATATCATTCACTAATTAATTTTGGAAACTTTTTATTTTAACTTTTTATTTTAACTTTTTATTTTAACTAAAAATAAAAACATGCGCTTGTATAAAAACACATGCGCTTGTATAAAAACAAATGCGCTTGTATAAAAACACATGCTCTTGTATAAAAACACATGCTCTTGTATAAAAACACATGCTCTTGTATAAAAACACATGCTCTTGTATAAAAACACATGCTCTTGTATAAAAACACATGCTCTTGTATAAAAACACATGCTTTGTATAAAACACATGCTCTTGTATAAAAACACATGCTCTTGTATAAAACACATGCTCTTGTATAAAAACACATGCTCTTGTATAAAACACATGCTCTTGTATAAAAACACATGCTCTTGTATAAAAACACATGCTCTTGTATAAAAACACATGCTCTTGTATAAAAACACATGCTCTTGTATAAAAACACATGCTCTTGTATAAAAACACATGCTCTTGTATAAAAACACATGCTCTTGTATAAAAACACATGCTCTTGTATAAAAACACATGCTCTTGTATAAAAACACATGCTCTTGTATAAAAACACATGCTCTTGTATAAAAACACATGCTCTTGTATAAAAACACATGCTCTTGTATAAAAACACATGCTCTTGTATAAAAACACATGCTCTTGTATAAAAACACATGCTCTTGTATAAAAACACATGCTCTTGTATAAAAACACATGCTCTTGTATAAAAACACATGCTCTTGTATAAAAACACATGCTCTTGTATAAAAACACATGCTCTTGTATAAAAACACATGCTCTTGTATAAAAACACATGCTCTTGTATAAAAACACATGCTCTTGTATAAAAACACATGCTCTTGTATAAAAACACATGCTCTTGTATAAAAACACATGCTCTTGTATAAAAACACATGCTCTTGTATAAAAACACATGCTCTTGTATAAAAACACATGCTCTTGTATAAAAACAAGTCATAAAACACATGCTCTTGTATAAAAACACATGCTCTTGTATAAAAACACATGCTCTTGTATAAAACACATGCTCTTGTATAAAAACACATGCTCTTGTATAAAAACACATGCTCTTGTATAAAAACACATGCTCTTGTATAAAAACACATGCTCTTGTATAAAAACACATGCTCTTGTATAAAACACATGCTCTTGTATAAAACACATGCTCTTGTATAAAAACACATGCTCTTGTATAAAAACACATGCTCTTGTATAAAAACACATGCTCTTGTATAAAAACACATGCTCTTGTATAAAAACACATGCTCTTGTATAAAAACACATGCTCTTGTATAAAAACACATGTTCTTGTATAAAAACACATGCTCTTGTATAAAAACACATGCTCCTATATAAAAACACATGCTCCTATGTAAAAACACATGATCCTATATAAAAACACATGCTCCTATATAAAAACAGTGAAACTGACCTGTGTAGCGAAATACAAGATCATAACAGTATAGCACTGCAGTAGGCCTTCTGGCCTATGCTAAGCAACTTCCACTCGCAGTCACACCCGTGTGACTACATTTAAAGCTTCCCAAAGTTCTCTCCTCCGTGTTTTGTGTTACAAAATATAGTGGACCTGTGTCTTATGGAAGAGTATCATAAGACTGACTTTGGCATTTTAGGGTTAAATTTGGTGGTCTCAAGACATGCCAGCAGAGGCTGGTAATTCAGTTGGGCTGCAACAAGACTTGATTCATGGGAAAACGCTAAGCTCGCAGGGGTCATACAGAGTCTGTATCATCACTGTGTACCGCCTTCACTAGCATCCTTAGGGCTATGCACAAATAACCAGCGCTTAGGAGAAATTTATGAGACGACGTTTCGGTTAGACTTGTTAATGATCCAAGTCGAACCGAAACGTCGACACAAGTTTCACACTACTAGGTGGGGCTATTTGCGTATTGTTCCAGCCATGGTTTAGTGAGTTTTCATACTCAGGGCGTCAAAGTCACACGATCGAGGCTAAAATATTCCCTATACATTAAAAATCTGAAGAGTAATGGCGAACTGAAGCAGATTCACAAACATCTCAAGGTTACGCTTTAATTTTTACGCCTGGATTAATGTGACAGCTTGACGCATGGCGACCGGAAGTTTCCTCCTGACACGCCCTTAACGCCGAGCATATCCTCAAGGATACGCTCGTAGGGTAAAAACTATTAACGACTATAAATAAACCCCCTCAAGGTCAACCTCGAAATGACGTCAGTAAGCTCCAACTTCCGACCTTCCTACCATGACGAGCAAGAAAATTAGTTTCTTGTTTGGATGAAAAACTAATCAAATTTAATCATATTCAATAATACATATATATATATATATATATATATATATATATATATATATATATATATATATATATATATAGATAGATAATAGCACATACGTTTACATACGAGTACAGTTGTGATGTGAAATTTATATACATGTACAAGTGTAAAATATATGGAATTAAAAAATATTCTATCTTGAGTTTGAGAAAACACTGTCTACGTCAATCCTATTAGCTTCTGATGATAGTTCTCTGAAAGGCCTCGAGCACTATTTCCATCACCTGTGGTTTGTGCACACGCGCAAAGGCAAGGATTCCCTGGTGCCTTCCTTGTCAACCAGGCTGTTTGGGCAAGGGGCCTGCAAGCCCACTGTCATCACAACCCGGGTGAGCCGCCATTTTTAGAAGGAAACTGTTCAGCTTCTGAAGAACGTCAGTCATCGGTCCGCAATATCGGCAATATCTCTAATATCTGCTGGTAATATGTTTACAGTTTTCTCTAATTATACTAGTTGTACCCTTACTCTTCACCGGGTTTATTACCCCATCTTTTACTCCAGTAAGTTGTCATAGCAGTGTGCAAGGTAGGACAGGTCCAAGCCCCTGTATGTATCATCTTTATTAAGCATTTCTGCAATCGCCTGTTTTTCTTTTATTCTGTAGCTATATGATCTCTGGGCTTTTTAAAAGGGATACATTTTCTACAGACTTTTCATACTTCATTTAGCTTCTCCATGCATTTTTTTTCGGTAATGATAGTTTGTTGTTCAATGTTCTTTATACTCTTTCATTTAACATTTGGGAGGTTGAAGTCTTCAATACCTGGAGATGGTTTCGGGGGTCAACGCCCCCCGCGTCCCGGTCTTATCCAAGGAGGATAATATATTACACTGTCACGGCAACCTTATTTTTTTAAGCCCAGTAATAAGGATTGTGTATTTAATAACTAGTAATTTAATCCTTTCATTATCGTTGCTAATTATAGAGACAAGTGCTTCCTGCATCTTGCCTGGTCATTATCCTTCAGGAGTGGTGTGCCACAAGGGGGAAGCGTGAACCGTGAATGTGTAGTAATTACAGTCTCCACAGGTGTTGGGTGGCGGTACCACTGCCGCTGTGGTTTCAACTCCTGCGGTGAACATGACTGAAAAAAACTTGTTAAGTTCGTAACTTGAAACTCGGTAAGCAAATCATTGTTATAAAAAAGAAGAATTCCTCTGTCTGAGTCTTAGATTTATTTCCTTCACTCTGTTCCCTATGAGACTGTCCAGTCAAACCGTGTGTATATATTTGCATTGATATATTTCTTGCACATGCAATTAATCTTAGTTGATTTTATTCCTAGAGTTGCGCCTATTTCATATATTTTGAAAAAGGAATTTTCTTGAATCTTTCCTCGTGAATAAAAAACACAAATGAGGTATAATGCGATTTTTTTATAACGTTTCGCCCACACAGTGAGCCAACTGGGCATTAATTTGAAGAACAAAAAGGCACAATACTGTAACAATACACAAATAACCCGCACATAGGAAAGAGAGCGCTTAAGACGACGTTTCGGACCGACTTGGGATTTACCACCTCTTTAGTAGACAAGGATCACATTTATCACCTTCCACGTATCCGGCACGATGCCTGTCTGCAACGGCACAAGGCGTTAATGAGTCCCCATGAATATAATAAAAAAAATACTTAGTAAAACGACCAAAAAAAAACTATTCCCGTGCCGGGAATCGAACCCGGACCTCGCGGGTGAAAGCCGCGTATCCTAGCCACTAGACCACACGGGACTGGAGTGATATTGACTTGCGTACTATTTTATGAATATGGCCGCGTACAGTTCACAGCAAAGTCTTTGTTTACACACTGGTTATATAGCATATAATTCCCTTTACTACGCATTTTGCGTTATCCTAGGTAATCTACACATACGCTGCTATGTATGATAACTGAATAAACTTAAAGTCTCCATTGTGAGAATACGTGAGTGAGTGTCTCGTTTACAAGGCCTAATGCTCCAATGGGACGAACTTACAACTGCAAAAATAAGCTTTCAGAGGGACAGCTTCACTGTGTAAAGCTTCATGCAGTGACTAGATAAAGCTTAAGCGGAGCGAAAAGCAGTCACAGGGGAAAAAAAAAATTCTGCGCCCGAGACGTCTTGACAACGTCAGTATTTGTACGTGTATATTATACAACACTAACTAACAAAATAAGGAATGAGACCTGTGTCTAATTCTTCAACGTCAGTATTTACCGTGCGAGTATTACCACGGGGGAAGGAAGGGATATAGTTTTATCTGTGACATACTTTATCACTTGGAAAACAGAAAATAAGTACCAGAGTGTGTGCGTGCGTGTACGTAGTCTCGTTTGTACTTTGTTTTTGTCCTCTCTTGGCTTGTTTGTTTTCGTGCTTAGATTTTGTTTTTGTTCTTTGTGATTGAGTTTCACGGTGTTGATTATTTTTACTTCAAAATTTCCTAATAGAATTTATAAGTGTGAACACCGAGAGTCACTGGAAGGTTAAGAGACAATATGAGGTTCAAATCATTTTACCGAAGCGAAGTTTCGCCCACCAGGAAATACCAATCCCCACCGGTGAGACCTGATCAAATCCCTGGTTGACGAAAAGTCTCCTCAAAGCCACAAGCCGCATATTGTGTCTTATTAACATACTTACCGGTGTACGAGACCAGTGGTATACATAGCCACTGTAGTAGTGTGCAGTTTGTGTGAAGAATCATTGGGGTTGTCGGAGTGGGGTTGTCGTAACTACTATGGTTTGTTTTACGGGGTCTCTACCTCCTGGTCCCTCCAGATAGTAAGTTTATTTAGACACAGGTACACATAAGTACAAATAATCATACTTAGTGTAAAATACTTAGGATAACCCCCCAAAAAAGTCAGATAAAGTTACTTTATTTCCGTTGTGGTCCTAGATATTATTGTATCCATGGGGCTATGGTCCCACTAGGGCGTGCTGCAGTGCTCCTCTTTTTATGTTCTTGTGATATGTGGAGGGAAGAAGGGAAGGAGGGAGGGAGGGAAGAAGGAAGGGAGGGAAGGTGGAGATATTAAATTACATGTTTACGCTCCGGGGTTCGGGGCGTCAAGATGAGAAATATATGGCAGTCATGGAGATTAGGAGAGACGGAGATCACTTGATGAAGAGTGTTAGTGGAACACGTGAGGAATGCTGGCAAGTGCCAGAGTGAAATGTAAATTGCTAAGGTGGAGATGACACATAGGAAGGGGTGGTGTGAGGCAACGTTGCCATCAGTGTTGAATGATTGCCAACCCTTACAGCATCCACCTCAATCATGAGATTATCCAGTCCCTCTCCCTCTCTCTAACACACTTATGTTATTATCCACCTCACTACCCTTCGTATTCTCTCCGTGTTTCCCCCTTCACTTTTTTTCTCTATTCCCCCTCCCCTTCTTTCTTTTCTATACCCCTCCCCTTCTCGTGTCCCCTTCTTTCTTTTCATCTTCAATTTCTTTCCCATCGCTTTTTTCTTCCTATTACCCAATTTTCTTTCTAATTCCCCTTCATTCTCATCGCCGCCTCTTCCTTCATTTCTCTCTACTTCCCATTCCTGCCTTCATTCTTCACACCCTCCCTCCCCTCATCACCATAATGTGGTAGAAACATTCTCACGATATTTGACACCTGTTAGTATGACCTCCGCCCACTCTCATAGTGACACCTGGCCACGGTGGTAGAGAGAGGGAGGAAAAGAAGAAAATAGAGAAGAGACAGAAGAGAAGGGTGAGTAGAAAAAGTAGAGAGAGAGAAGTGAAAGAGAAGGGAAGGATAAAGCGAAGGACGGGAAAATGGGAGAAGGAAATGAGGGACGGAGAGCGAAGAAGTGAAGTGAAGGTAACATGAAAGGTCTCCTCGGTCTTGTCTAGAACACCACCAAGGAACCGGAAGCTTCAAGGCTGAGGGACTGACCACCTGAAAGCTAATTTAAGACTGATGGACTGATCACATCTTTACCTCTCCACGGCTTCTGCCGTCTCCATTTTCAGTCACATCTATTCTGCGCAACATTTGAGGTGTTTTTATTCTGGAAACGTTTCGCCAGCCAAAGTTTCTTACAACCTGTGGTTTCCTTACACCTGTTGTCCAGTCCACCTAGCAAATAGGTACCTGAGTGTTAATCGACCGGTATGGGTGGCATCCTGGGGGATAAGTCTGAGGACCCCAATGGAAATAAGACAGACAGTCCCTCGATGACGCAGTGCGTCATCGAGGGTTATTCTGGGTGGATAACTCTCCGGGGTTAAAAATCCGAACAAAATCTTATCTTATCCTCTCTCTCTCTCTCGTCTGTGTTAGTCCCTTTTTTTTCCATTATCCTGTCTGTCTCCCTCTCTCAACTTAAGTCCTTCCCCAGACACCAAGACTATCATGGACTCACGTGCAGAGTGCGATGCCATCCTTGAGGGCGTGGCCGAAGGCGAGCTGATCAATGAGTCCATCAGACGTAGGCCAGTCCAGAGGTACTTCGGTAACTGCCTCCACCCAGTCACACGCCTCGCGCGCCCGATGCAAGTCAAACTTAGCCTGACTCTGTAGGGAAGAGAACCTTGGGTTAGTAGAGCACTCTCGCAAAGCAGTTTTGGGACAGTTCTCTATAGGAAGCTTCAAGACAGATCTTTCGTTTTGTTCTTATGTTCTATCTAACAATCATTAAAATATATATTTTTTTTACGTCACAGGGCGCTCCCAAATTTCCCCGAGGTCCCAGCTGCCACGAGCGTTGACTCCCGAAATCGATCCCTAGTAACTCAAGCCTCCAATCTTTTTCCTCAGGCACCCATATGAAAAAAAAAAAAACTCGCTCCCACCCACCATCCACCCAGGCAAGGTTATAATGTAAGCTATATCCCCCTGAGGGCCTTGCCTCAGCTCAGGGAGGAACTAGCCAGGATGCAACACCCTAATTAGTGTCCGGATGAATTAGAGATTTATACTTTCACGTGTGCCTACTTCAGGCCCTTGACCCACAAAAGGGTGATCCCACAAAAGGGTGACCCCACAAAAGGGTGACCCCACAAAAGGGTGACCCCACAAAAGGGTGACCCCACAAAAGGGTGACCCCACAAAAGGGTGACCCCACAAAAGGGTAATCCCACAAAAGGGTAATCCCACAAAAGGGTAATCCCACAAAAGGGTGACCCCCACAAAAGGGTAATCCCACAAAAGGGTAATCCCACAAAAGGGTAATTCCACAAAAGGGTAATCCCACAAAAGGGTAATCCCACAAAAGGGAAAACATCCACCAGAAGTACGCGGACATCACAATTCGAATGACACTCCGAGGTACAACATCCCTCTTTCATTGATGTTTCCCTCACTCGCACCAAGTGAGGGAAACGTTGTTCAAATGAAAACGTTTCTTATTCCTCGGCCACTTCACTATCAGATTTATCGCGGCCTGTTGTTATCTACCTTGCCTACTAACACTTAAATATATATTCTTTAATGTAACCTAAAATAACTAATTTAAAATTAAAAATTGGGAAAAACAGGAAACAAAAAAAAATGGCATTAAGTAAAACGTCATAAAAAACGGAAGTTTATAAGAAAGGGTTGTACATATGATTTTTTTATCACCTTGATCGTTTTCTAAGCCACATGGGCAACATTTGGGCATCTTTATTTGGGAAACGTTTCGCCAGTCAGTGGCTTCTTTGGTCCAATGCAGAGAAAAAGTGTTGAAAGGGTCGTATAATAATATTTCTGTCATATGAGAATCGTAAACACTGATCTATAAACAGGTAAATCCAACATTTAAAAATAAAAAGACTCCCCTTTCATATATATATGTTTGCTCCCTTCACTTCGCGCTTGTGTGTGACTAGTTAGTTAAAGATCCAAGTCGGACCGAAACGTCATCAGTTGTCCTATGTGCGGGTTATTTGTGTCATCTGTATATTTCTCACTGGAAAGTATTTACTGTTAAAAACGTCCACTATGATTCTCTCTCACATTTTCTTTCTCTCGTCTTTCGCATATACTGATCTACCTACCTACCTGGAGTCTACCTGGAGTCTACCTGGAGGGCATTCCGGGGATCGACGTCCCCGCGGCCCGGTCTACTTCAGTTTATTTTCCCTTCGCTCCTGACTGCTTTTCTAAGTTTTAAATTAGCCTGTGGCGGGATGGTCTATTTAAAGCTTTCTTGCACTCCAAAAAGCGTAGTCCGTCCAGCCCTATTTTATTTCGTATCTAACAATGACGTAAAACTCTGAAAGGTCTGTGTGACAGGATTTCCCGTATCTGAATTTGTGCTCGTGTTTTAACAATCTTGTAAGTCTTCTACGAATTTCCCCCTAACACTAGACTTTTGTATGGCGTACATCACTGATACTGGTCTGTAGTTCAGTGCTTGTGTAATAATAATAATAATAATAATATATATAGTGTGTGTGTGTGTGTGTGTGTGTGTGTGTGTGTGTGTGTGTGTGTGTGTGTGTGTGTGTATGCTTGCTCACTCATGTATACTACTCCATTAACAAGATACTCATCCCTCCCACAGCGGATGTTGCAACTTCACCCTCTCACAAACTTGTTTTTCTCCCTACTTCTCCCCCTCTTCCTCCTCTCACCCCTCCTACATCTCTAACCTCATCTATCCTTTGCTCATTCACTTCATCTTCTGTTGGCAGGAAACCTTTCATAGCCTCGTAAGTACTGAAACCACAGTACTGAAGTCTCCCAGCTCAGGCTGACACTTTTCAGTGCCTCTTATGAAAAAAAGACTGAAGGAATATAAAAAAAAATAGCTAGCATTTGTTCCCGAAATATAATAATTTTTAACATTTGTAGCTGTTCCTGTGAAACACTCATGACCCAAAATTTGTGAATATAAAAACAATATATACCTACTTGCTCTCTTGTACCTCCATCACAGTGACCGAGTGATAAGATCAAGTAAATATCTGTCGGTAATACTCTTATTAACTCGTTTATCAACTTGTCTGTGTTCTAAACTTTTTATAAATGCCTAGCAAGCGTCATCCCAGAAGCCAAAGGTCATCATCAGTGCAAGACACGTCAACGATACCATCCATTACACTGCAAGACTTTTCCATTATTAAACTGGCTGAAGCTTTCGCAATTGATAATGACGAACATAGAGGTCTGACGCCGTTTTGGGAGAGTGCTCATTATACTAGACACTTCATTATACTAGACACTATCTAAATGTTCCCAACTTTAAAGAGAATGCCGGTATACCTCCATGGTATACTTGTGGCTGGAATACATTATTTTTCTATCCCTCGAAGCACGGCTTGAGGAAATGATTTTTCCTGTTGGCGGCCCGCTAGCTCGGCAGCCACAGCCTGGTTGATCTGGCACCTCGTAGAGGTAGCTGTCCAGTTCTTTCTTCAACGACTTTGCAATTATTACGGCAATATTTCCGATAACTGCTGCTAGCAGAGTCTTGTACCACTGTTAAACGTACCCTTGGCAACTGTGATATATTCTTTCCAACTCAGAGGCCAAGTCTGAGACGAGGCTACGAGGTTCTGACCAGAGCTTTGCTAAGATGGGTAAGGAAGAAGGATGGGTAAGTAAGAAGGATGGGTAAGTAAGAAGGATGGGTAAGGAAGGAAACATGGGAAAAGGTTGGGAGGGAGGAGGGGGTGGTGGGGTTTCAAAGGTAAGTGGCCTAACCATAAGTGTGTGTATGTAGTGTTATTCGTGAGTTCGTTAATTTCATGAAATAAGTATGCCTCCTGCCCATCAGTTGCACACAGTTAAACAGCTGTATACCAACATGCCACTGAGTTGGAAGAATGCATACTGTTAGCAATTCGCTTTTTTTTTTTTTTTGTCTGAGACCCAGCCGTGGGAAGAAAATATCCAGAACCACTAACAGATAAAGTGGCCCAAAAGAAAAAACGAAAGTTTCTCCTTTTACATTTAGTAATATATACAGGAGAAGGGATTACTAGCCCCTTGCTATCGACATTTTAGTCGCCTCTTACGACACGCATGGCTTACGGAGGAAGATTTCTGTTCCACTTCCTATGGAGAAAAGAGGAAATAAGAACAAGAACTAGTAAGAAAATACATAGAAGAAAACCCAGAGGAGTGTGTATATATATGCTTGTACATGAATGTGTAGTGTGACCTAAGTGTAAGTAGCAAGATGTGTGTATATGTATATGTGTATGTATATATATATTTTTTTGTTATTAACACATCGGCCGATTCCCACCAAGGCAGGGTGGCCCGAAAAAGAAAAACTTTCATCATCATTCACTCCATCACTGTCTTGCCAGAAGGGTGCTTTACACTATAGTTATAAAACTGCAACATTTACACCCCTCCTTTAGAGTGCCGGCACTGTACTTCCCATCTCCAGAACTCAAGTCCGGCCTGCCGGTTTCCCTGAATCCCTTCATAAATGTTACCCTGCTCACACTCCAACAGCACGTCAAGTATTAAAAACCATATGCCTCCATTCACTCCTATCAAATACGCTCACACATGCTTGCTGGAAGTCCAAGCCCTCGCACACAAAACTTCCTTTACCCCTCCCTCCAACCTTTCCTAGGCCGACCCCTACCCCGCCTTCCCTCCACTACAGATTTATACACTCTCGAAGTCACTCTGTCTCGTTCCATTCTCTCTACATGTCCAAACCACCTCAACAACCCCTCCTCAGCTCTCTGGACAATCGTTTTGGTAATCCCGCACCTCCTCCTAATTTCCAAACTCCGAAAATCACACGAAATCACAGCTTCCCTGTCTTCATCAACATTTAACAAATCCTCAAAATATTCTCTCCATCTTCCCGATACCTCTAACTCTCCATTTAATAACTCTCCTCTCCTATTTTTAACTGTCAAATCCATTTGTTCTCTAGGCTTCCTCAACTTATTAATCTCATTCCAAAACTTTTTCTTATTTTCAACAAAATTTGCTGATAACATCTCACCCACTCTCTCATCTGCTCTCTTTTTACATTGCTTCACCACTCTTTTAACCTCTCTTTTTCTCTCCATATACTCTTCCCTCCTTGCATCACTTCTACTTTGTAAAAACCTCTCATATGCTAACTTTTTCTCCCTTACTACTCTCTTTACATCATCATTCCACCAATCGCTCCTCTTCCCTCCCGCACCCACTCGCCTGTAACCACAAACTTCTGCTGAACACTCTAACACTACATTTTTAAATCTACCCCATACATTTTCGACCCCATTGCCTACACTCTCACTAGCCCATCTATCCTCCAATAGTTGTTTATATCTTACCCTAACTGCCTCCTCTTTTAGTTTATAAACCTTCACCTCTCTTTTACTTACTGATTCTATTTTCCTTGTATCCCATCTACCTTTTACTCCCACTGTAGCTATAACTAAAAAGTGATCTGATATATCTGTAGCCCCTCTATAAACATGTACATCCTGAAGTCTACTCAACAGTCTTTTATCTATCAATACATAGTCCAACAAACTACTGTCATTACGCCCTACATCATATCTTGTATACTTATTTATCCTCTTTTTCTTAAAATATGTATTACCTATAACTAAACCCCTTTCTATACAAAGTTCAATCAAAGGGCTCCCATTATCATATATATATATATATATATATATATATTATATATTTTTTTTTTTTTTTTTTTATTAACACATCGGCCGATTCCCACCAAGGCAGGGTGGCCCGAAAAAGAAAAACTTTCATCATCATTCACTCCATCACTGTCTTGCCAGAAGGGTGCTTTACACTACAGTTATAAAACTGCAACATTAACACCCCTCCTTCAGAGTGCCGGCACTGTACTTCCCATCTCCAGAACTCAAGTCCGGCCTGCCGGTTTCCCTGAATCCCTTCATAAATGTTACTTTGCTCACACTCCAACAGCACGTCAAGTATTAAAAACCATATGCCTCCATTCACTCCTATCAAATACGCTCACACATGCTTGCTGGAAGTCCAAGCCCCTCGCACACATATATATATGCCAACTGCCTAATACTTGTATAGTATATACAAGCCTTAAGTCATTTGACCCCCATTTATACCCTGCACGTAGGCTGCCCCTCACTTTTGACTAGACGTAGGGAATAGGCAGACGGATAGGCCGGGCTCCGCCACGTATTCCAATAAATCGCCTCCATAACAGTATAACTTTGTATAACTTGCTGCCATCACTTCTAACCACGGATCCAACACATCCTCTTAACCGCCATTAGCATTAAAATGTAGATTTATTCTCTTGCCATAACAGGTAACAGATTATAACAGGTCACAACATAAATAAAATGCACGATAAAGGCGATAAAAAAAATTACTGCCTCAAGGACGGAAAACTGAGACCCACTTATCACGGCAGACATAAATCAGATTTTTTACTGTTTAAGGTACATTCATCAGTCACCCATTTGACTGTCTTTACATTAGTGAAATGCTCTCCAATTTAAGAGACGGACTGAAAAAAACTGACGTTGGAAAATGAGACTGGGTGTTGCACACTGGGTGTTGCACACTGGGTGTTGCACACTGGGTGTTGCACACTGGCAACCTTTCAAACCGCAACAAACTCCATGTGTGTTTCAGATCACTATCAGAGACACGATACACATTATTTGCAAGATTAACATTTCGCAACTGACTTATTGCATTATGCAAAACGTCAATCCAGTGCGAATAAAACATATGCATCTTTATTCTGGCACGGCTCTACCCATGACTACGGCTTTACAAGGTCATTCCTACTAAGACACGCACATTTACATCCTAACAGCGTGAAAATTAAATTTGCTATAAGCAGAGGAGTGAGCTGCCTCACCCAGTGTGGTCATGACTGAGTCATTTAGTAAACAAAGCAGACTCGCCCAGAGGCCAGCTACACCGACCTTCCTAGTCATAGTCATGTACTGAGCAAGCACATATCTGCTGCGATTTTATATTCATGGGTAAGCTATAAACCTGTAGGAACCACGCAGCGCCTAGAGAATGAGAGGCAATGAGGCTTAATCAGAGGAAGAGAAGAACCCCTAACAAGTGACTCAGTGTGTTATCCTAGTTAATTTAACACTATGTACGATAATTGTACTTATGTGTACTTGTACCTAAGTAAACTTACTAAATTCCAATGCTCTTGCTTAGCAGACCTTCACAAACTCCAAGGGAAGGGAAAGTTTACACAACACTTAGAAGACTAATGACGACGTTTCGGTCCGACTTGGACAGGGTTGTGTATTGTTCCGGACAAGGTATTGTGGCTTTTTATTCTTGAAGGGACGGCTTGTATGAATCAAGGTATCCCTTACAGGGATACCTTGTATGAATATAGATACGTTTCACGTGAGGGATAATGTTCCACATAATACTGAATATTAACTGCATACATTAGCTGAGAGACTTCAAGGTCGACAGGAGTGCAACCGTCTCTACGCCAGCCACCACTGAACTAACACTGCTGTTCTTTAACTTAGTTCCAATAAAAGCTTGATCAGCAACAAATGTTAACACTTTTGTTAACTACTGTCCCTACTGTATCTTAAGCAACACTGCTGTTCCTGTTAAGCAACACCGCTGTTCCTGTTGAGGAATATAGAGATAATATAATTATGTGACACGTCAAGATATCTTATTAATGAAAATAAGATACCAGATACATTAGGCAATTTTCCTAAATTTGATAATAATAATGTAAGATATACATCCAGATGTACTCCTGTTAGCCCTGTTGAGGCCTAGTCCCTAGGCCTTTTGTGTATCCATATGCTCTTGCGCTACCGTCCACAGGATGGATATGGGGTGCACAATAAACTATCCACTTCGGTGACAAAATCTAAAATCGTTGTGCCCGACACTTGTTAAGTCAACGACTCCTGGTTCACCAACAGTCACCATGACTCAGGAAATCGTAATGACACGATTGCAAACAAACCATACCATCTCTACCACACACCTTTTCCTTTACGTTAATTAACCAAAAGGTATAATACCGTGACGGGAATACACAAATAACCCACACATAGTAGAGAGGAGCTTACGACGACGTTTCGGTCTGTCTTGTGCGGGTTATTTGTGTATTTTTCTTCACATATATGAAGTAATCTCAGGAAATACACGTAGAGAGCCTGGAGAAGCAGCACCATACGGTGGGTAGAGAGACCACCATGACGGCAGTAGCAGCTGCACAACACTCCTTAAGTTTTCACTGTAACACAATGCTCACTCGCTGGTACACTGCTCATTAGCTCACTGTTTACATACACGTATATGGTGTCCAGTAATTAACTTTTTTACAATTATCCTCCTATGTTTTTCGACAAAATGTAATGCATTGGTATAATTTGACAGTTTAATCAAATTAGCTTGAAACTTATCCGGAATAGCAAAAGCAGACGTTGCAGTTTTTTGGTGTTTTACTGTGTAGTTTTACACAGCGTGAAACGTGCCTCTGTTTTACTATTTTCGGCAGTACGCTATATGGTGTCATGGAAATGATGTCATAAACATAAGCGGCTCCAAAGCTTCCACTTGAGGTAGAACGTCATTTGTTACGTCAAACTATTGTGGTACATTGTTGATGTCAGTAGTCGACGTCGACATCACTGGGGTGTCAAGGAAATGAGATCTGTGGCAACGCCATGTGTTATATCATTGTTTTTTCCATTTTTTTTTTTGTAGTAATCCTATGTCTTCCAGTAAATCACAATAAACCCCTCAATTGTCCTTACTGTTTACATGACTAGTGAAAATATTCTTAACCAGGTTCCCTGCCCTTTGCATTCAAGGCAGGTACTCGTTCTTGGCAGGCCCTCCCTACTGCCTAAAAGTTACTGGTACTGCAAGAAGCCCCTATCACATGCTTTTAACATCCTATGGAGAGGGAGCATGGACACTGGGATCGTCCCGCAGCTACTAAAAACAACAGACATAGCCCCGCTCCACAAAGGGGGCAGTAAAGCAATAGCAAAGAACTACAGACCAATTGCGCTAACGTCCCATATCATAAAAATCTTTGAAAGGGTTCTAAGAAGCAAGATCGCCACCCATCTTGATACCCATCAATTGCACAACCCAGGACAGCATGGGTTTAGAGCAGGCCGCTCCTGTCTGTCCCAACTACTGGACCACTACGACAAGGTCCTGGATGCTCTAGAAGATAAACAGAATGCAGATGTTATATACACAGATTTTGCAAAAGCCTTTGACAAGTGTGACCATGGTGTAATAGCACACAAAATGCGTGATAAAGGCATAACAGGAAAAGTTGGTAGATGGATCTATAATTTCCTAACACGTAGAACACAAAGAGTAGTAGTCAACAGAGTAAAGTCTGAGGCAGCTACTGTGAAAAGCTCTGTTCCACAAGGCACAGTACTTGCTCCCATCCTATTCCTCATCCTCATATCAGACATTGACAGGGATATAAGCCACAGTGCTGTGTCTTCCTTTGCAGATGACACCCGAATCTGTATGACAGTGTCCACCGTTGAAGACACTGCAAGACTCCAAGCAGACATAAACCAAATCTTTAAATGGGCTGCAGAAAACAATATGAAGTTCAATGATGAGAAATTTCAATTACTCAGATACGGAAAACGTGAAGAAATTAAAATCTCATCGGAGTACAAAACTAATTCCAACCACACAATAGAGCGAAAACTAATGTCAAAGACCTGGGAGTGATCATGTCAGAAGATCTCACCTTCAAGGACCATAACAATGTAGCAATTGCATCTGCTCGAAAAATGACAGGATGGATAATGAGAACCTTCAAAACCAGGGATGCCAAGCCCATGTTGACACTTTACAGATCGCTTGTTCTATCTAGGCTGGAATATTGCTGCACACTAACTGCACCTTTCAAGGCGGGTGAAATTGCTGACCTTGAAAATGTGCAGAGAACCTTCACCGCACACATAAGTGCGATAAACCACCTCAACTACTGGGAACGCTTGAAGTTCCTAAACCTGTACTCTCTAGAACGCAGGCGGGAGAGATACATTATTATATACACATGGAAAATTATCGAGGGCTTAGTACCAAACCTGCACACAAAAATCACTCCGTACGAAAGCAAAAGACTCGGCAGGCGATGTAACATCCCCCCAATGAAGAGCAGGGGTACCACTAGCACGTTGAGGGACAACACAATAAGTGTGAGGGGCCCAAGATTGTTCAACTGCCTCCCAGCGTACATCAGGGGGAATACCAACAAGCCCCTGGCTGTCTTCAAGCAGGCACTGGACAGGCACCTCAAGTCGGTACCTGATCAGCTGGGCTGTGGTTCGTACGTTGGACTGCGTGCGGCCAGCAGTAACAGCCTGGTTGATCAGGCTCTGGTCCAACAGGAGGCCTGGTCACAGACCGGGCCGCGGGGGCGTTGACCCCTGGAATTCTCTCCAGGTAGACTCCAGGTATTGCTTGCTCTGTATAGCACACACATTACTTGACTTAATACCATTACAACTTTCATTTTTAACATCGCCACCACTGTCTTGTGTACCACAATAAAAACTGTTTACTAATCTACTTATCGTAGCTTCCTGCCTGCACAACGCCCCTGTCTACTCCGTGCATGCCCACGTTACATCAACATTACCTGGAACACAAAAAAAACACAGGAAAAAGTTGGGTAAAGGTCTGAGTGAGACGAACGTATCGTATGTCAGTCAAGGTTGTCCCCGCTGGGGGTGGTCTCGGTAGCCTGCTCTGGAATATTGTGTTACTTAGCCCGACTGTCACTCTGCTGGAGTCAGTCAGGGAGTCAGTCACCACGAGATTACTCCTGTAATTTTAATATTTAGCTACACGTATGAAAACTTCGTATTAGATGTACAAGTTTTTATTTGGCGTTTTCGTATTATTTTTTTTTGCAGTGGTTTTCAGGGCACACGGATGTTATGGCACATACGTATTTTAATCAGATTTAATCCAGGATAATCCAATAAAGTTAGTGTGACATTTTCATTCATGGTACATTTTCTATCCCAGAAAAAACTATCCCTTAGACGCAGCAAATCAAGGTGGTATAAATAAGTCTTCCAGTGGTCTCGAGCAACAATGTGATATTCAACAAGAACTAATTTCCGTTGCTCTATAGAAAAAAAAATAGAATAAGGACAATGGAGTGCAAAGACAACCGTGAGCCATTCAGCAGAGCAAAAGTTCAATGCGCGAAACCTGGGAGTAACTATGTCAAGATGTCACATTCAAGGATGATAACAATGTTACTATCACTACTGCAAGGAGAATGAGAAGCTGGATAACTAGAACTTTTGAACAAGAGAGGTTGAGCCAGTGATGATATTTAAGTAACTTATCTCCTGCTGGAATACCTATGTGTACTAACAGTCCCCTTCAAGGAAGGAGAGAATACACAGCTAGAAAACATACAGAGAACCTTCACTGCCCCTATAAATTCAACCAGACATCGGAACTGCTGGGAATCCTTCAAAGACCATTAACTGTACTCCTCGTAACGTTGGTTAGAAAAGTACACCATAATTTACACCTGGAAAATTCTAATGGGAATGGTCTCGGTCCTGCACACCGAAATTACTCGGTATGAAAACAAGCCTTGGCAAACATAAGGAGGAACTCTGCAATAGGCCTGTTGGGCACGTCCTTCACAAATCCAACCCACTAACAGAATAAACGCTACCCAAGCAATAAGCTTTGATAATTCTATTTACTCTCGGTACAAAATACATTCAATAAAACGCAGGTGCGCGATGAGTAAGTTAAGAGAGAACTCGTTAAGTGTAAGAGATCCTTGACTTTTCAACGCCCTCTCTTCTTGCTTAAAGGAAATTACCAACAAACCTCTGACTGTATAAATATTGGTAGAATTACCGACAATATGTTAAGAAAAGGACACAAATGCAACTAATGTGACATTTTATTGTGGCAACGTTTCGCTCTCCAGGAGCTTTGTCAAGCTTTGTCAAAGTTCCTGGAGAGCGAAACGTTGCCACAATAAAATGTCACATTAGTTGCATTTGTGTCCTTTTCTTAACAAACCTCTGACTGTCTTCATGAGGACCCTGATAAATTCATCAAATCAGTGCCTCAAGTCGGTGCCGGATCAGCCGGGCTGTGGTTCGTACGTTGGACTACGTGCGGCCAGCATTAACAGCCTAAATGATCAGGCCCTGATCCTCCGGGAGGCCTGGTCGTGGACCGGGCCGCGGGGGCGTTGACCCCAGGAATGCCCTCCAGGTAGATCAACCTGGCTGTTGGACTGCCTGCTGCCAGCTCACGAATGCTAATAATTGGAAACTGGGGGGAGATACTGACATGCAATAGTGATAAAAAGACAATTAATTAGACGTTTATTGGAACGACGTTTCGCATCCATGAGGTACTTGATAAAAGTCTCGTTTAGGTGATAAAGAATAAAGTCACAATATCGTGGCTGGAATAATATACAAATAACTCGCACCTGGACCATTGTCGTGACTTAACAATGGTCCAGCATTCATTTCCTCTCCTAAATGTGCGTAATTTGTATATATTATTATTATAATCAAATAGAAGCGCTAAACCACAGGGGAATTTGTATATACAATACTAATAGTTAGCTAATCATGACACATAAGAACATAAGAAAGGAGGAACACTGTATCAGGCCTATTTGCCCATACTAGGCAGGTCCTTCTCTAACCCAAACACTAACATATTTGCCCAACTCATTTTCAGGTCTACCCGAGGAATAAACTTTGATAACCCTATTAACTTATTTGCAAATCCTGCTCATCCACTCAGCCTTCTAGACTGAAGAGAGGCGATTTTCAAGCTGAAATCTTGGCTATAAAAGCTTATTTCCCAAATTCATCCCCCACACGGTGGAAATATATCAATTATATTTAGTGTTTTATCCCCGAGGCTCAAACTTAAGTCAAGGTTCCCGTCAGATTGCCTGCTCAAGTAGGCTGTTGCTTCTAGCGGCATGCAGGATTGCATAGCCGTCATAGTCTGCCTGATCTGACACTTACCGCAGGAAGCGACGCGGTTTTCCCTCTTTGAAAACTTTTACTCCTGTTTCAACAGAAATTACACACAAAAATAAAAAAGACCGTGAAAAATATTTGTATATCTCACCCAAACAAAACTCAGATGACAGATAACTGACAGTACGTCGATAAAGATACAGCAAGTATCTTTATCAAGCTTGCTTACAGCCAAACCCAGGAGCTGTAAGAAGTTTTATTTATCAATGTCCTCACTCAACCAATACTTATTTTAAAACTTCAGTCTTTGACATTCTGTTCTGTGTAAATTTTCCTGTTTCCAAATCGTGTTTTAAGTTAGTCTAGGTTACCTAAATAACAAAGTACGCTTAACCAACAAATAAGGAAATTAGAAAAAACTGGTAACGATGCGGCTGGTAAGGAGGAGGTCGAGGAATAATCTAAAAACGTTCACATTTCTGCGTTTATCTGTTAGTGCGAGAATGGTCTGCTCTGCTGTGTGAATATTATAATGGTATACAATAACGGCAAGTTGATAATACACGTGTGCAACAGTAAGGTAACTATTCCAGAACGTTTCGCCTACACAGTAGGTTTCTTCAGTAGAGTACAATGCTGCCTCCACTGTACTCGACTGAAGAATCCTAGTGTGTAGGAGAAACGTTTCGCCTGTCTTATCGACTCGCTTTGTATGTATCCTGATGAGTATATCTCTGTGTCTGCACTGAGAGCAGCAATGCATGTATAAGTTGAGGGATATACGTTTCACTACAGTTTACATTAATCCCAATAGACCCATACTTGGGATAAATTTAATCTTGAATGGTGGTAAACAGGTAATTATTATTATTATTATTATAATCAAATAGAAGCGCTAAACCAACAGGTAACAAGCAGCTTTAACTTACTTGCAACAGATAAGACAAATTTCAGATACAAATCTAGATGTATAATTTCTGGAGCCTAATTTCTAAGTCTTTTGTGTATCCAAATGTTCTTGCTCTACCTTCCACAGGATGGATACGGGATGCACAGTAAACTAGCTGCTGCTTATTTCTAGCTTTCTTATTTTCATTTTTAACATAGGCCGCTTCCACAGAGGCAGGGTGACCAAAAAAAAAAAAAAAAAAAAAAAAAAACTTTCATCATCACTCATTCCATCACTGTCTTGCCAGAGGCGTGTCGAAGCCACAGTTCAAAAACTGCAACACATCTCTACCCCTCCTTCAGAAGAGTGACCCTAATTTATCTACGAGCTTTAAGACCATCTAACTACTAATGACGTTCAGTCCTTTCGGCGTGAATATCACGTTCCTCTAGACAGAGCGACCCTGAACCTTTTCTAAAACACGAATGTTAAGACTTGCGGTCACCGACAAGTGTCGGTCATAAATGTTAATGGGACCACCTCCGTCTTCATTCTCATAACCTTCTTAGGCGAACCTCCAGAAATCATCTTGATGACATGCAAAACTCAGGTAATGAGAGACACTGGTCAGTGATGGCTGCTCGACTCAGCACTGCCTTCAATCTTCATGAGAGTAACAAAGCCTGTTTTATTTTTTTTTTAAATCTTATTTGTGGATAATTATATGTTTACATTTAAATGCTTATATAACCTACTCTAACCCGGAAAAAGAAAATGACATTTGTGAATTTAACGTAAGCCTTAAGAAACTGTCGTTGTGAATCTAGTGAAGAAATTAACGTTGTGAAACATCGACTCTAAGAAGAAGGACTGAATACCCCAAACTCATCTTCCACCGTTCTTCTCTGTATTGGACTGAAGAAGCCACTGGTTGGCGAAACGTTTTCAGATGCTGCACAAGTCTCTCATTTATCAAGAATTCTTTAATCCCTAAATTACGGATTAATAGAGATTACTTTCAACGTACACAGTAGCAGGGCTTTGTGTACATGCGCTTAATATCGCTAGTACATTACTAGGGTAGTGTGAAGAGGCAACTCGTGTGTCAAAAGCAAGACTTCAAATTATTTTTGCATGTATAAAACATGCATGTCAACGATTAACATCTATCAATGTAGCTTCATATCTATGTATTTCTGCTCTGCCCATCGTTTACGGATAAGAGTAATCAGTTTACATTTTCTGCAGTCTGTTAAGTGGAGTTTACCTCCCCCTTCATCGTTCCTTCAACGCACTGCATTCACACATCTGAAGACACCTCGCTTTTCTGCTTAGGAAACCAGTTAACAGTTACAAGAAGCCAATGTGTTCTTTGGATCCACTTTAATCTACAGTCAGCTCTCTCTCGTAAACCTCCTCTACATTATGCAAATTTTAGCAAATGCGAGTGAGCAGGTACATTCAAAATTGAAAAATGCGTACGTACTTTTCATTCGCTATTCAATTATAATTGTACTATTGTGCAATAGAGGACTTTTCTAAGAGAATCGATTGTACCAAGAACAGCAGTCAACTCCGCGGCCATAAACACGTGGACTCCCATCTGGTCTCCACAAGATGTGGACTTGTTGGACACATATCCGGCTCTCGTGGACAGACACTAATCACAGTAACGGGAGAGTTGGGAGTGTCTGGGTTAAAACTAAACCAAGCATAAGCGGTTCATTAATTTCAACCCATGTTTAATAGCGCCAGCGAAAATAGCATCTTCAGAGGAGAAATTATCATATATGGTATGTGTGGAGAGGATATACTATATATTACACACACACACAACAAATATCCAACCCAGAGCAACATGGATTTAAAACAGGTTGCTAGTGCCTCTTTCAACTGCTGAGGTATTACGAAATAATCTTGAATGCAGTGAAAGATTATTATTATTATAATCAAATAGAAGCGCTAAACCACAGGGGTTATACAGCGCATGCAGTGAAAGACTAAATGCAGATGAAGTACATACAGATTGTTGTCTTTGACAAATGCGATCATGGTGTAATAGTGGACAAAATGCGTGCAAAAAGGAATAACTGAGAACATGGGAAGAGAAGTATATTTAATTTCCGAAGATTAATAGTGAATACATTAAAAAGCATTAGCTGTCACAGTGAAAACTTTCTCGTCTTCATATCCGACCGACAAATCATAGCACCGTATCACTCTACGAAGACAGTCGGTCAGGGAGCGGCGGCATACGTTCGGGAAACGGCAAATCTCCAGGCTGATATAAACCAGTCTTACGGACACAGAAAATAACATGATGTTCAGCGAGAACAAATTTCAGTAACTCCACTGTGGGAAAAACTATGGAAATAACATGGAAGAAAGCAAATAAAATAAACCGCTATTGCATGTATATCTGCCATCAAGTTGGCAGAAGTACAGCGACACTTTTCATAATTTGCGTAGTGGGCAAACATGTTTATAGACTTTTATAATCTAAGCTCTATGACCTATGTATAAATACATAGTTTTCGTAGTAAATGTTTTAGAATAACAAATTAATGTCACTTGCGTTATTATTGCTTTTATTATTTTCTATACAAAAATACTTTAAAAAAATGCGTATGGGTCGTGCAGGGCAGAGGTGACTGAATGAAGAAAAAATAAAATACAGTGGGAATAGTAACCACTTCCAGCGTAGACCAGATGAAATGTACACTAGATGGGACGTTATAAGACATTCGTTGCAAATGTCGTTCGCAACAATTAAATTCCTTTCACCAAGTCAGATGACATAACCTTGTTAATACAGTATGGTGAGGCAGCAGTCAAGAGAAAAGGTCTCCTTGGTTATATGCTGTGTTACACTTTCCAACCCATAATAATAATAACAATAAATAATAATAATGTTTTAGGTATACCAATAGCTCAACTCCGGGCGTAAGCTCCGAGACTACTCACCAAAACCGAATCAAATCAAAATCCAACCAGTCGAAATTCCAAAAAGGTTTCACCACAGAGTTTCTTCGACCCTTCAAAACATTTCTTCACAAGATCAATTACCCTCCCTCCCCCAGTCACCATAATTAGGTGTTCTACAAATCCTCCACGAGACTGCTCAACAGGGGATAATAAGGCCTAAATTGCTCAAATGAGCTAACCAAGTTCATGCCACTACACTTCCTGATTGGTTTAACCTGATTGTGGTGTGTTCAAATAATTAGCAATGATTCCTTCACATGGAAGAGCAAAGTGGAAAGGAGAGCAATAATGTAGAGATGGAAAACGAAAGTGAGAATGGGTGGAGAAGCAGAAAGAAATAGGGGGTAGGGGTAGAACAGAGGTAGAAGGGAGAGATGGGAGAAATTTAAAAATTAAAAGGGGCAGAAGTTAGGTAGGTAGGTAAAATGTTTGTCAGGAAACAGGACAAGTGTTTCCTGACGTGTGTCTTAGTCATATGATGACCCACGGCTGGAGTTTTTGGTCATCTGACCGAGGCCTTCCGCTGGTCTACCGGTCCACCTCTTTAAAAATCGTGATTATGATCACAACCATCACTTATTTCCATTGTACAGAAGTTAGAGAGAAGTTAGAGAGGCTTGGAATATCTAAACCTGTATAGAAGGGGACATACAGATGTCTACTAAACTACTATAGGACGGTAGTACCTCCCTGGATGGTTCATGTCTATTAACCTTCTACCTGGGGTCAGAATGAACTCAAAACCCCAGGCATGAAAGCTTAATTTTTTTTATTCACAATTAATCCACACTTGCGAGTGGAAATTTTTTGACGACTTTTAGGTTCATCTTTCACCACTGTGAAGTAACAATGTTTACTTCATCTTGTGAGCGATGTATTTAGCTAATTAGTTAAATATTACGCAAATATTTTTGTTAATGCTATATTTATGAGCTACTGCAAATAAAATTTCCTGAAATGATATCACAGTTAATATTGTTTAGTGGTAGTAGTAATATCAATAAAGGTAATATAGAAAGTCGTGCTACAGACAGGAATACCAAAACAGGTACAGAAGATTTTGTGACAAAGTTTAGCTCTATGTAGAGCTTTATCAAGTCAATGACTTGATTAAAGCTTCACACACACCGAGAGATCGCCTCGTTGAAAACTTGTCATGCATTTTTTTTTTTGACATTACATTTAGAAAAGATTTTAAAGGGGATACCAAAGAGCAATAGCAGCAGTAACTGAAGCAGAAGTACTATTAATATTTTGGGGAAAAAAAAGACTACATTATCATTATAATTATTCGTGGAAGCTGACGCGAGTATTTTAACATTGGCTTATTCGGATAATTTCGTGGAATTTCGATTTCGAACGAAGGACAACAGTTCCATGAACAGGTTTATGTCGTTACTTTATCCGATGTTTGGTATCTAACCAGTTTAAATATTAGTGGAACACATGGCCCAGTATGTAAATAAAATATGAATTGCAAAAGTTTCGCTCCGTAAAGAGAAGGTAAGGAAAAAAAAAAAGGTTTGATAAAATATTAGTTGGCTACTCACCTGCAACTCAACAGAAAACGAACGTCAACAACATTAATACCAGATGGAGAATTCAACTTTCCATTTTCCCATAATCTAAAACCGGTTGCATAATTTATCCCTTCCACGAATGCCAGAAAGCACAAACATGTCATAAAATAACAAACTCCCCTTTAACGTCATTAAAACTTATCGAATTTTAATAATAAGTATGAATAAGGACATGTGCTAGATGCGGGTTGCGCAAGAGTGAAAGTTTCTGGAGTCTGGGAAGAGAGTGGCCGAAGCCACCATTATCTAACAAGAACAGTTCCTCAGAGTAATACACAAGGACTGTAAGCACAACACAGTTATTACCATGAGAATCAAGGTAATCTTAGCTGAAGATGAGATAAGTAGACTAAATAATGTTTACATTGCAAAACTCCAGGTATATATGGACAGAGAGGACACAGGTGTTGGAGAGATGAAATGGGAGAGAACTTCAAGGTAGGTACAGGAATAGGTTACGCAGTATCAAGCCACATATAGCGTTCGAACACCTGCACACAACGCAGATGTGACCATCTAAACCTCTCTACCTTTGAAAGTCTATCAAATAACAAAAAAGGCACAATACCGTGACTGGAACAATACACACACAACCCGCACATATAAAAGAGAGGAGCTTACGACGACGTTTCGGCCCGACTTGGACCATTTACAAAGTCACACTAACACACAGAGACAGAGGAAGGGTATTTATAGGCAGGCAGACAGGGAGGGTACAAGAGAGTGGGGAAATGTAGGAGTAGTGGTAGTAGTGGTAGTAGTAAAGGTAGTAGTAAAGGTAGTAGAGTAGACAGTCATATGGGAAGGAGCACTGCTATGAGGCTAGCGGCCCGCAAGGGGGGTACGAGAGGGAAGAAAAGCGAAAAAATGAAGGAAAAAACAAGGCAAAAGAAAGAACAGAAAGAAAGGAAAACCCAAGGAGAAAAAAGGAGAAGGGGGAAGATAAGACAGGGAAGGAATCAGGTTAAGTCACGGGTGTTCTGAAGTTTAGAGCATTTAACAATGTAATGAGAGAGGAAAGCATCAACAGAGACAAAGCCAGGGCTAAGATTCATACAGGGAAAGTTGTGTATAAGGGAGGATTCAACCAGGCGGCGACTATGAAAGTTAGACGTAGGGTAGACAGTTTTAGCAGAAGACCAATCAATGGGATGACTGTGATCTCTGACATGACAGAAAAGAGCATTATTAGTGTCGGCAAGCCTAACACTATTTTTGTGCTCCCTGAGTCTGTCAGAAAGAGATCGGCCAGTTTCTCCGAAGTACTGAAGAGGACAGGAGGAGCAAGAAATAGAGTAGACACCAGGAGAATCTGTGGAGGTAGGGGAGGTATGAACTAGATTAGTGCGAAGAGTGTTAGTTTGGCGAAAGGTAAGTTTGATGTCTAAGGAACGGAGAGAGTTGCTGAGATTAGAGAGACCAGAGATGTAGGGAAGGCAGAGGACTGGAGAGTTCTCAGGAGTAGAGGGTTTAGGAGAGAAGAAAGTCCGTTTAGCACGAGAGAAAGCAGAGTCTATGAAATGGGAAGGGTAGCCCAGGCGGGAAAAGAATTATGAAGAGTGGAAATTTCTGCTTCAAGAAACTGAGGATCACAGATGCGGAGAGCACGGAGAAAGAGGGAGATAAGAACACTCTTCTTGACAGAGGAGGCATGATAAGAGAAGTAATGAATGTACATGCCACTGTGCATAGGCTTGCGGTACACGGAGAAGGCAAAACCTGTAACTGAACGGTGGACATGAACATCAAGGAAAGGAAGCAAAGAATTAGATTCCCAATCAGCTTTAAACTTAATGGAAGGGCAAGATTATTAAGAGCATCAAGAAAAGGTTGGAAGAGACTTAAGTCATGAGGCCAAAGAGCAAAGATGTCATCTACATAGCGGAGCCAGAGTGAAGGACGTACATCAATAGTGGGAAGAAGAACAGTCTCGAAGTATAACATTTTTTCGCTTTTCTTCCCTCTCGTACCCCCCTTGCGGGCCGCTAGCCTCATAGCAGTGCTCCTTCCCATATGACTGTCTACTCTACTACCTTTACTACTACCTTTACTACTACCACTACTACCACTACTCCTACATTTCCCCACTCTCTTGTACCCTCCCCTGTCTGCCTGCCTATAAATACCCTTCCTCTGTCTCTGTGTGTTAGTGTGACTTTGTAAATGGTCCAAGTCGGGCCGAAACGTCGTCGTAAGCTCCTCTCTTTTATATGTGCGGGTTGTGTGTGTAAAGTCTATCAAAGTTGTTAATGACTGCAAAAAGAATTCAAGATACGAAGTTTCTTTGTTAGTTATGTGTAAAGTCAGGAATAGACAAGAAATGCATTCATTAAATGAAACCATTATTACCAAAATGCTGTAACGCCCTTACGGGTTTAGCGCTTCCCATAAATATAATAATAAATAAATAAATTAACAATAAATATTATTAAATAAAACGAGTGTTGCTGACTTCAATTTTTGGGGGGTATCCCAGAAGCAACACTCCAAGTGGTTGCGTGAATTCTATTTTTCTTCCTCTTACTTTTCGATTATATTTCGCTCATAACTCGAGAACCCATTTGATATACCTTTGATGGCTTTCGAAAACATTTCTACTCCTTCGACCTGGTCAACCAGGCTATTGCTGCTCTTGTCAGATTCAATTTTTGAACGTTCGTTTGCAGTAACGAGGACCAGATTCAATGATATTCATCCCATTCCCAGCGTACTAGAATGGCTGGGATAATTTCTAAAAACCCTCATTGGCGTAGCTTCACACGTTATAAAAAAAGCTGCCCCCTAATTCTACAAGTGTGAGGGTGAAATCCAAGAGGGTTGACGCAGATCTGACCATTTTGTGTGTAATAGTGTGACATTTTTATTCTCGTTTAATAGTCACTATCAAAATATACGAATCTACCTCTGCTTGGAAGGGTTTTGCATGACAAAGTCAATCGACATGTTGGTAATAAAATACATGAGGGATTGACTGACACAGGATAGTTAAATTACCTTAAGTTGTAATATGGAAGTCTCCACAACATTGCTATTACTAGTATTAAATATAATTATTATTATTATTATTATTAAGATCACAGAGGGATCATATAGACCTCCATGACAATCTTGAATGTAAACAAGGTTACAGTGTACATCTATGATGGTCTTATCACTGAGTTACATGGGTAGGAATATAAGGTACCATGTCAGCCTCAGTTCATTATCTAGAGTGGTATCACTCACGTATCAGTTTATTCACTGAGAAGCGCCAAGCCCGTAGGGAACAAAGCCTTTGGAATGCAACCAGATTTGAGCAGAGGAGAGTAACTCCAATTCGGTGTATCAAGAGACCTTCATCTGCATAATAGCATTCCCTCTTCATTAAGGGACGGAAGAACTTTAACAGTTTACATACAATTCAGTCTCGCACAATGATGGATACACGTTCAGAATCAAACGTTTCGAGTATTATAATAATAATAAAAGCTGCCTCTATCGATTCTTCTCACGGCAAAATTTTAATAGTAAAAGCCACAATACCCTGGTAAAATAATGCACAACTAACCCCAAAATCTCAAATGCCAAAATCTCAAACCAAACTTGCTCAGTTTAAAAAAATCCAATTTGTGGTTTTAAGAATGAAATAAATGGCACCACTCAACAGTATGAAGGCCTCTCCTACACATCCACAACCTTCTACATATAATCTTAAACTAAAACTAATATACAAAGTCATTTTAACCAAGTGGACTGGAAAGACCTACAGAAAACTCTGTTACATGACCAATATTACCAGTAAACGGGTCAGTATATAAACAAAAGTAGTGCCAGGAAACACGAGTCATGTTTCCTGACGTATGCCACTAATTTTATTTTTCCTTTACTAAAGAAATCCTTTTATAGCTGGTCTTGCCTTAGGTGTGTTCCAGTCTGGTGGAATTTATTTACTTTGATCTTAGTTGGTACTTTTCTGTCTATATTAACATAGGGAAGTGCTAAGCTCTCAGATTAACCAAATCATGTTTAGAATGTGTATGTATGTATATATGTATGTATATGTATGTTGGATGACTCTTATTGTAGCCAGATGGCCCAGTGGCTTACGCACTGGCCTGGAGTTTTATGACTTACCTGCCTTGGGTTTAACCCCACCCGTTCAGTGGTTTATATGTATGTATGTATATGTATGTATGTATTAATTCGTGTAAATATGAAATCAGAACAATTGAACAAGTGCTGTGGTGGCAGAGGTGTAGCGGACAGCACAGGTGTGCGGATAGTTACACAGGTGTCCAGTGAGCTTAATTACGACACTGAGACGAAGGTGTTAGCGGGGGAAACCCCCAGCCCCCCCCCAATAAAATATCCACACCCACTTTTATATGGCGCCTGGGTAATGGGAGATAATCAGGTTTGATCCGAGGATAGGGAGGACGGTTTCAGTTTCTTGGATCAAGAGACCTTCACTGGCACCGACTCTCCTTAAATGGGTCTTTTTGCTACCCATGAAGGGCTCTTGGTTCAGGGAACTGAAGCTACCCTTCCCTTCCTTGGCTCTAACCTGATTACCTCTCATTAGCCGGGCGCAGTATAACCCCTACTGGTTTAGAGCTTTCTCGTGTATATATAGTACTGGTATATCCCTCTATACAAAATAAATTTTAACTATTTATATGGGGAAGTGGAACAGAATTCTTCCTCCGTAAGGCATGCGTGTCGTAAGAGTCGACTAAAATGCCGGGAGCAAGGGGCTAGTAACCCCTTCTCCTGTATATATTACTAAATTTCAAATGAGAAACTTTCGTTTTTTCTTTTGGGCCACCCTGCCTCGGTGGGATACGGCCGGTGCGTTAAAAGATATATATATAGCAGACAGAGGATCGAGTCTTGTGCTCACTGAGAAACAAGTGCCCTGCTAATATTCCAGTAGCAAAACACACACACACATACATACATACACATATATATACATACATACACACACACCAGTTCTGGTGTGGCAAACATTGATAAGAACTCCATACACCAATAGGCAAACTCGTAGAACTACAATCAACAGACACCAACACTGGTGCAGCAGGAGCCACCAACAAGGGTGCAGCAGACACCACCAACAACTGGTGCAGCAGACACCACCAACACTGGTGCAGCAGGAGCCACCAACACTGGTGCAGCAGGAGCCACCAACACTGGTGCAGCAGGAGCCACCAACACTGGTGCAGCAGGAGCCACCAACACTGGTGCAGCAGGAGCCACCAACACTGGTGCAGCAGGAGCCACCAACACTGGTGCAGCAGACACCACCAACACTGGTGCAGCAGACACCACCAACACTGGTGCAGCAGACACCACCAACACTGGTGCAGCAGACACCACCAACACTGGTGCAGCAGACACCACCAACACTGGTGCAGCAGACACCACCAACACTGGTGCAGCAGACACCACCAACACTGGTGCAGCAGAACCACCAACACTGGTGCAGCAGGACACCACCAACACTGGTGCAGCGAGACCACCAACACTGGTGCAGCAGACACCACCAACACTGGTGCAGCAGGAGCCACCAACACTGGTGCAGCAGGACCACCAACACTGGTGCAGCAGACACCACCAACACTGGTGCAGCAGACACCACCAACACTGGTGCAGCAGACACCACCAACACTGGTGCAGCAGACACCACCAACACTGGTGCAGCAGACACCACCAACACTGGTGCAGCAGACACCACCAACACTGGTGCAGCAGACACCACCAACACTGGTGCAGCAGACACCACCAACACTGGTGCAGCAGACACCACTCACCACACTGGTGCAGCAGACACCACCAACACTGGTGCAGCAGACACCACCAACACTGGTGCAGCAGACACCACCAACACTGGTGCAGCAGACACCACCAACACTGGTGCAGCAGACACCACCAACACTGGTGCAGCAGACACCACCAACACTGGTGCAGCAGACACCACCAACACTGGTGCAGCAGACACCACCAACACTGGTGCAGCAGACACCACCAACACTGGTGCAGCAGACACCACCAACACTGGTGCAGCAGACACCACCAACACTGGTGCAGCAGACACCACCAACACTGGTGCAGCAGACACCACCAACACTGGTGCAGCAGACACCACCAACACTGGTGCAGCAGACACCACCAACACTGGTGCAGCAGACACCACCAACACTGGTGCAGCAGACACCACCAACACTGGTGCAGCAGACACCACCAACACTGGTGCAGCAGACACCACCAACACTGGTGCAGCAGACACCACCAACAGCCCTACAGGTGATAAGTTTATCAGAGCGGCTTCCTCAGATATCCTGACTGTTGTTGCCACTATTCACGCTGCCCACAGAGACGAGAGAGAGAATGTACGAGAACAAGAGCTAAGTTTCACAGACACACAGTAATATCCTTATATAGAAATTCCACTTGAATGTCAGATGGTGATGTCTGTAATGTTTCCAGGTCACAGTGTGTGGCTAGTTCCAGTGTACGCAGGTGTTGCTGGCTAGACTGTTCCAGTGTATGCAGGTGTTGCTGGCTAGATTGTTCCAGTGTACGCAGGTGTTGCTGGCTAGATTGTTCCAGTGATAGTCTCTCGTTTGACCTCATCTAGTTCGCATCATCTTCAAAATCCAGGCAACGTCCGTTACTACGAGCAAGTACTATTAGTAGGAAAGAAAAGGGATTAATACGTTGGGTTTCTCCACTGAGTAATTGAACTGTTGGACCTATGAAATTAATTTGGTATCTCAGCTATTCATATTTCATAAGGGAGCCTCCGCTACTTTTTCTTATCTATCTCTTCATTAATGTTTAAAAGTTTCCCCTACTCTATCCTTCCCTAATTCGTCTTCCCACTATCTTTACCAGCTCTATGGATAACTCCTACCCTCCACCAACGAAATTTTTTTCAGCATAACTGGAGATGCCATTAATGGCATCTCCAGTTATGGTGGAAGGAAATCCTCGAAGCTGTCGGAACTGATGACCCCTTACTGAAATGCAAGATATTCTCACTAGTCTACTGAAGACTCCCAGCTCAGGATAGCAAATTTCAGCACCATGTATGAGTCTCATAATGCTTGATGAAATGTGACATGGTTAACATAGCTTATATTTTCACTGTCTAATAATCTTATAGAATAGGGTAACAGCACACTGATGTATCCAATACGGGATACATTTAAGATAAATTTTGTTTGGATTTTTAACCCCGGAGGGTTAGCCACCCAAGATAACCAAAGAAAGTCAGTGCGTCATCGAGGGACTGTCTTATTTCCATTGGGATCCTCAGCCTTATCCCCAGGATGCGACCCACACCTGCCTACAAACACCCAGGTACCTACTTGCTTGCTAGGTGAACAGGGACAACAGGTGTAAGGAAGCACGCTCAATGTTTCCACCCATGTTGGGGATCGAACCACTGACACTCAGCGTGTCCCAGGGATTGTCTATCGGAGGTTTTAAAACCAAATGTTTTCTTGTAGAATTGGCGTTAAGAGGCACATGTTCATTCTTCCACTATAATCAACCTTGTCCATAATTACTATCGCATTTGCTTTGTCTGTTTCGTAAGGTGAAGTTCAGGATCTTTCCTTAATTCATGGTATAACTTAACAAATCTTTGAGGTCAATTGTGTTGCACAGGACTGAGCTTTGCCAAGAGCTGTGAATCGACCCCTGCAACCACATATAGGTGAATACACACACCTAACACAAACACACCTAACATACAGACACCTAACACACACAGCAACAAGCATCACACAGGGAGGGGCAACGTGTGGATGAGTAAGCATGCCTGACGAAGTAATGATATGACCCACTAACACGCCACCATCCCTCATGTTCACCCTTACCCATCCTCCACCCATCTTCCCTCTCCCTTCCAGAACCCCCCTCCTATTACCTCCTTTTTTGCATCACTCCTCTATACCCCCCTTCCCCTACCACCCTCTCTTTTCCCGTATTTACATACCTTAACTCTTTAATTAACTTTCACCTCAGTGACTCCAACCAACCTTTATTAACACTTACATTCCTCAGTTTACAACTTGAGCCCGAAATGCCCCTCATGCTAGTGGCTTTCTTTTGTGCTTAACAATATTTTATTACATATAAAGCACATTTTGTAATACTGCAGAAAGAAATGTTTTTTTTTGTTTCTTAGGGACTATATTATGCGTCGCCATATTGCTGATTCAGTAGTTTCACCCTGACACCTGATTCTTATTTTCCTGCTCCTGCTCCAGCACCTGCTCCAGCACCTGCTCCTGCACCTAAACCACTCGAGCTGCTATAATCAGCCACCTGTTCTTTGGCCATCACCTTACTTTGTAATGACCAAAGTACTAAGCAAGACTTGGTCACCACAAGCCCACCTGCACTCTACTGGTCAAAGATTGTGATAGTTAAAAAGTATATTTCCAAGCCTATCAGGATACAGCCTCAACCGGAAGCTTTCCCTGGTAAATATTAGCCCTCTTATGGTACCTGTCGCAAGTGCTGCACTTTGTTCTATATTTCCTGAATGATAAGTCATTCAGGGTGTTAGAGATTAAGGAGAGAAGTGGCTTATTGCCAGTAACAACCTGGTTGATCAGGCCCTGATCCACTGGGAGGTCTGGTTGGGAACCGGTTCACGGGGGCGTTGACACCCGGAATGACTTCCAGGTAGACTCCAGGTATGTGGATTCATCCTGTCATAACTCCGTCAATGTGACATTTCCCAAGAACATAAGAAAGCTAAATGGTTATAACTATGATCATAATTTTTAAAGGGGTGGACCGGTAAGCCAGCTTAAGGCCTCGGTCAGATGATCAAAAGCTCCAGCTGAGGGTCATCATCAGACTAAGACCCGCGTCAGGAAACACTTGTCCTGCTTCCTGACAAACCTTACCTAACTGCAGCGGGCCTACTGGCCCCATCGAGGCAAGTTCTTCTCAGACCCAAACCCATTAACAAAAATATTTTCCCAAGCCATTTTCAATGCTACATTCCTAATGGGGATTCCTAGTGTTAGTCATAGTTTATGTAGAATAATCTATCAATGGGTTTACAGATTATCATTAATTTGTAGAGTGGTTCTTAGGGCAAGTAGATACAAGCATGGGTCCTTGATCAACTTATTCATCCTAAAGGAGAACAAAGTCAAACTATGCATCTCAAAAAATGATGATTGCTAGACACTTAGTATGAGGGGAGGAAGCAAAGGTTGACAATTGTTGTTTATTAAGCGCTAAACACGTAGAGGTTATATAGTACTTGGGGGAGGGACAAAGGTAATCCGACTCTTACTCGAGGAATTGGAGTACATGCAAAATCTTTGCATCAAGAGCCCCTCACAAGCATCAAGGCACCCCCCTTGAAAGGACCTTGACCAATGTGTGAATATCAGATACGTTGTTAATGTGTACCAGAGGTTAGCCACGTCAGGACCCCGATGTCCTGGGTTATCTTTTTATCTTAGATAATTTACATTATGTATAATAATTGCACTTATGTGTACCTGTACTTAAATAAACTTACTTGCCTACGCATGCTCACACAGCTTCACATGACGTCACCAGCCACAACCCAGCCGTGACGTCACTGATGCCCAGAACAAGATATCAGCTGATTCTGTAGCCTTGAACGAGAGGGCGCTCACTACTCTCAAACCACCACAATAACAAAATAGTTTTAATAACTCCCTAACAACTATCACAGAAATCCTGGAGGAACAAGTGTACATGTATTTAAGAGGAAACTAGGCAAGTAACTTCACCAGGTGCCAGATCAACCAGGCCGTGGTGGATATGTGGGCCAACGGGCCACCAGTAGCAACAGCCTTGTTGACCAGGCAAGCACCAGACGAGCCTGGCCCAAGGCAATGCCTCCGGGAGTAGAATAACTCCCGAAACTCAAAGGTATATTTGGACACAAGGCCTCTGTCAGGTGACCAAAAGCTCCAGCGGCGGGTCATCATATAACAAAGACCAGCGTCAGGAAACACTTAGTCCTGTTTCCTGACAGATCTTACCTAGGGGTCACGAAGCCAGGAGTGAACCCAGCAGATGCCAGTTTGAGGTGGGGCCACAAGCAAAGGCTCGACTCCTGCAACCACACACAGGCGAGCAACACGTACAAACAACAACCCTCCCCCTCACCTTTCCTCCCACACACAATTTCCTAACAGGAAGCAAACTAGCAGAGGAAATGTCAACAATAGATACGACTTCAGAGGAAGTTATGTCATAAGCAATGCTAACCAAAGATTACGTATGGCGGCGCGTAACTCATAGAAGGTAAAATTTGTCTGCCTTGTCCAACTCCCCAGGCACGATGACCAATATTACGTCTCAAAATATATACATCTGCAATTTTATGAAAATAAGAATTTTTTCGCTTACAAAAGAATTGTATAAAGCTCCTGGTGAGGAAAAAAAATGTTCCTGTTTCGTTACGATACACATGTGAAAACATTATACATATGTGAGTATTATACAACATGTGTATGTCTGGTAGTGAGAAATTATCATGAAGTACTAAACCCAATTGGGTCAGAAGTCTACACAATGAGGAATCAGATTCGATCCAAGGGGAGTAATGATCCAGTATTGGAATCAAGAGCCTCTCAGCTGCATCAAGGCGCCTCCCTTAGCAGGAAACTGCGGGAAAGACTCGATAACGATATTTATAAGCATGATTATATTGATCAGAGAAGATATACAACGTTATGTTAAGAAAATGACGCTAAATATTTTCAGAAAATTGTTGAAAACTGATTGGAGGTTATATTTTGATTGGTCGCTTTACTGGGTTTAAAGCTTATCGACTCCACGAGGGTTATGAAGGCTGGATGTTACCTGTACATTACCAGTGAAGAATACTTAGTACCCAAAACTGCTTAAAATTAAGTGTATACACAATATATACATGTACACCCCTCCAAGTGTATACAAACTGATATACACCCTAGGTGTATGTAATATACCCCTCCAATAGTATATATACAGAGATACTTATCAGAACACACAAACCAGCTATAGTTTTTATTACAAATATTAGTACCAGTTTGTTACTGTTAATCTTTGTTGGTAATTATTGGTAATACAAATGCTAGCAGTGTTTCATCAACACACGTGCAGTAATGTATCACCACAGACTCATAATCGCAGGAATTTCCTGGACTGAAGTACCAGTGTGCCATGCTGGAGCGAGACTAGTCGGAAAAAATAGAGTACTCGAGTCCGCTTTTCTCCCTTCTTCCATCTTCATAGCCTTGTGTTTGCATGAGTTGAATTCAAGCAACTATTTGTCTGACGAATCCTGTGGTTTGCCCAGATGCATTTCTAGCCTGTCCACTCGTCATTCTTTGCTCTTCGTTAATTAGGGATGCATCTGACTCAGCCCCATCCAGTATGTCATTTTACAAACACTAAAAACAGCACAGGTCCCAATACCGATCCTTGCGGAAGCCAGATTTGTACTCTTCCCCATTCTGATAGCTTTCTTTGACAACCTTTGCTTCCTTCCCCAAAGGTACTCTTTGATCCCTGTTAGTCCTGTCTGCCTCTCAAGTTTTTACCCAAGTCTCATGTTGGGTACAGTATCAAATGTCTTCATGCAATCTAATAATGACTTATTGTTTAATAAACTTGGGTACAACGGCAGTGTGCTGCTACCCTATTCATTGTGATAGTTACACAATGGTAAGACGTTTGTTTATCATATTCATCACGCAAGATGGGGTTCATACAAGGTATTGAAATTTGTTAGCTTTAGCTGCGACTACCCAAGGATTCGAACCAATGTTGCTTTGGCCCGCCTCATAGTGAGCGAAAACCACATGACGCTCTAACCCACAGGACCACCAAATATATATATATATATATATATATATATATATATATATATATATATATATATAAATTATACACAAGCATTATGTCATACCACTTTTCAAGGTCGTATTTAGAAAAAATATCAAGATTAATTGTATTTATATTTTCAATACTAGTTTCTGTAACAGTAAGACAATGCCAATATTATAAACAACTAAATCGAGATGTGAAGACGATACTGTGTAGAACGAGGACTGTTACAAGTACTACAACAAATACTAAATTTATATCTAGGCCCGATGTATATTTTTAAACTTGCTACTGTTAAATATAAATTAATATTTATTATTATTACTTGAGGCATGGGAGGGAGGATGAGAGAACCAGGAGTTGGTGGTAGACTCTGGTCTTACTGGGTCAGCGACATTCTTTGGAAGCCTCCTTCCCCCTCCCGTACTACATTTGAAGCCTTCCCCTCTCCTCTTCTACTTTGAAGCCTCCCCCCTCTTCCTTACTATCTGTGAAGCCTTTCCCTGTTTCCCCTACTACTACGAATTTCGACAGTTTTCCTACTCCCGCAGCTCGGTCCTGGGCTAGACCTCTCTGGTGCTTGTCTGGTCAACCAGGCTGTGATGGATATGTTGGCGGTCCACATATCCATCACAGCCTGCTTGATCCGGCACTTAGTGGAGATATTTACTACAAGCCTCACTAATACCTGTACTGTGCTTCTCAACGAACAGTTTAGCCTTATAATACACTGATAGATAATGATAGGTCTATTAAAGCTTTACCATTTCCATTATAATTGCAATGACTTATCAATTATATAAGATGTATCATTTTAATTACAGCAATTTATTTTAATTATACAGTAATACTACTATTACTTTCCTCGTGTGGAAAGAAAGTATTTACTTTCCTTGCTTGGGGAGTGGAAACATCTTAAGTGGATGCGACTTGCACCTGACTGGCTTTGGCTAGTAGCTTAGGCTGGTAGGTGACTTGGACACTGCCTAGCATGGGCCAGTAGGCCTGCTGAAGTGCTGAAAAGTTGGCAGAAGCAGTAGAGATGGGAAGGATGATGTAGTCAGTCTACCACCCTTGAAGACGCAGTTTTTCTGCAAAATTTTCAGTGCTCGTCTGAAGAAGCCTGTTGCAGTGCTCCTTCCTTCTTATGTTCTTACGAGTGGAGTCAAATCAGGGAACAGGTGGGGTTTGAAGCCATGGCACGAGTGTCCTAAAACTCAGGCCAGTGTGTCAGCCTCTCGTAATTTGTTTACCATAGTGGTATTAAGATTTAGCGAATCATAAGGGATAAAAAATATCCTTGACTATGTAATTTAGTTTTATAGGTAAATTATTTTGCCTCTGAACTTAACATTGACAAAAATTTACGTGATATGGAAAATTTAAATACTCATAAGTATAGATAGAGCTGCATTTTTATCTATAGTTAATACAGATGTAAATTAAGAAAAAAATGACTTTACTAAGATATCCAAGAATTTTCCTACGTTATTATTTTTGGGGTTTATAAAAGGGGTTAATCTACAGGCGACTGAAACTTGATGAGAAGGTCATAGTTTGTTCTAATTATTAACCCAGCGGGTTAGAAACCCAGGAAAAGAAAAAAAATTGTCATCAAACTATATGGCTTATTTCAATTGGAGTACCTTAATTCTTTTCCCCAGGGCGCGACCCACAACAGTCGGCTACCAGGTAACTACTTACTTACTATTAGGTAAGCAGGGGAAGCAGGTGTAAGGACACGTCTTCAAAGTTTCCACTTGACCGGGAATCGAGCCCTGGTCCCTCTGTACGTAAACTGAGGCCGCTACCAAATACCAAATGAGCCACAAGCATCTATGGTGAAGAGGTAGGTGGTGTCCTTTCACCGCTAAAACATCTCTAGCATCACCAACAGTCCTCAAGGACTCTCCACCTTCACTTTCACTACACCATTTCACGTTGGCCCACCACCAACACTTCCTGATCACTATTTACTCAACCCTCAAATTTCCTCTGCAGTTTCCTCTCTTGAAGCGACTACATGCGACCCGACGGCACTAACAACCCTGCAACTCTGTACCTCAATGTGACCGGCTGGGAAGCATTAAAACGTTTGCAGAAACAATGGTTGGCACCTTAAGCAGGCAGCAGAGACTATCATCCGTCTCCACAACATTAATCAAACACTAAATTCATTCTCAAGTTCTCTACTTCTAACAGACTTTTTGCCAACAAGGATTTTTAAACATTCGTAAGTTGCCGTATGCTGTTTATTTTGCAGTAACTGAGAGACTGGGCGTGACATGTTACAGATCTGCTGGTAATTAACATTTCAGGCATTATTAGTAATGAATATAACATGAAATACCTCACCTCAATGTCATAATGGGGACAAAGCACCTCTGACTGCTTTTTACTGTTTGCAAGAACTGTCAGCGACTCTTGGTATTTCTCCTTCGAAACAGATCACTGTCTGCATCAATTAAACACAAGCTATAAAATACTAAAATTATATTCCATACACATATACACTATTGTAAAACGTGTATGTAAATAATGTAAGAAAGTGTTAAATGAAGGAGTTTGTGTATAATTGTTTATCATTAGACTGTATGAAGCTAAAGTCGAGACCAGAGCGAGGGGTGAACACACTGGGAGCAGTTGTGTTGCTCTTGATGGAGTCAGCTCGACTCACTCCATCTCCTCCTTCACTCCATCTCTCCTCCCTCACACACCTAGACATTGTTCTCTTTCTATTACAAATATAGTCGCTACTATAATATGGCCTGAATTACCTCTGCCCAAACGTAAAGTCATTAACATCACGGAGATGCGAGCAGAAAAACAAGACCAAGGAGACCCCCCAGCGGCAACAAGTTACATTGACTTTCAGGAGTTATACTATGTTACATTTACACACATTAATAATTAATGTATAACATCTGCCTTCAGTAACAGTATACAATGTTTTACGATAGTGTAAAATATTATAGATTTCCCAAGTAAAACCTCTGGAAATGTTAAAAATCAGATTTTGTTAATTTTTTTTTTAAATAATTTGATTTTTATTACGTTGTAATTTCCTAACGCTTACACCACGGAAATCAGTCACTTTGTCTTACTGTTTTGGGTCATTCTAGGTGATAATTGTACTTGTGTACCTGTGCCTAAAACTTACTTAAGCTTTCTCAAAGATTCATACTCAAATTTTGAAACAGTCCCACAGCCATATGAATGCCAGACATCCATCACTGCAGTGTCACAAAGGCTGCATTGTGCAACATCCTTCTCTACGGAAGATGAGGGTTGCTATTCGCATTCACAACACGTATATACACAACGTATAAATATGCTAGACTTATCTAACACGCTAACCATACAACACGCTAATCATACAACACGCTAACCATACAACACGCTAACCATACAACACGCTAACCATACAACACGCTAACCATACAACACGCTAACCATACAACACGCTAACCATACAACACGCTAACCATACAACACGCTAACCATACAACACGCTAGACCATGCAGTATGCTAAACCAATTTAAATGGCAAGATCTATCTATCAGGCTTAATTATATAAGGAGTCAGTGGTGCCAGGCACTACCGTATTGCTTAACAGGGTATATTAACGCAGGTATATCTGAACTTATGAAGTTTTGGTTTCCGTTTTAACTCCTTCCAGGGTGGTGCTCAGATGCCGGTGAAGGGCTACCAATTGATAGTTGGTGCTACCCTACCCTGAGAGGTATACCTTGAGGTAACCCTTTGACTCAATTGGGAGAAGTTCACCTTCCTCGAATCAAGAGCCCCTTGCCAGTATCAAGGTCACCCTCCCAAGAATACGTGGACCTCACAGCTAATAAGTTTTAGATACATTATTATTATTATAAAAAGAGGTGTTAAACCTACAAAGTTATTTAGTTACTGGTACACATAAGAACAATTATCATACAGTGTAAATTACCTAGGATAACCCCAAAAAAGTCTGAATTATTTCCATTGGGATACGTAGCAAGCACTGCCCAGGAATGCAGAGTTACCTACTCGCTAATATACAAAAGCAGTAAAAGGCCGCCTATGCGATATATGCCACATTTTTATAGTAGTAGTATTAATAATAATAATAATAATAATAAATCTATTTCTACAAGTACAAGGTATACAGGCCTAGCTGACATCAATGACATACTACTATATAGAAAACCGCTTGTTAGGCAGAGCATTTCCAGCAAATTAGATTAATTTTGTCCTCGGGATGCGACCCACGCCAGTCGACTAACACCCAGGTACCTATTTTACTGATAGGTAAACTGGAACAGCAGGGGTTTTAAGGAAAAACATTCTAATGTTTCCACCCGTACCGGGGATCAACCCCTGAACCTCAGTGTGCGAAATGAGTGCACTAGCGATCGATCTACGAAACACATGAATGATTATTATACCTGTGACACAAGTGTTTTATACTTTAATGTACTGGCCAAAAACTGCTGTCATTAAGGACATCAATGGAATCAAGTCAATTATTGATATTTATAACAGCTTATAGTAAAGTAAAGTAAATTTTATTTCTTTGCAACTATACATAGATATTGGTAGTTACAATCATAAAATTGAATGCAAGGAGAGCCACTGGCATGCCATGGCATTAGGTACAGCTCCACATAAGTACAATTATCATACATAGTAACATGTGTATAGATTACCTATTATTATTTCCCATAGCATTACGCAGTTTTACATTTATTTATTTTACATTTATTTATTTATAAAAACTACTCATTAAGTTTATTTAGGTACAGGTAGACAAATACAATTACCAGTGTAAATTACCTGGTAACCCAAAAAAGTCTTGACTTATTTCCAGTGTTGACCTTGTAATATCTCATTAAACCTTAAAAGTTAAGACAACTACGTAACTCAAAGCCCAGAACTATCAGGTGTATGTCATCACCCCCAGGATGCCATTCAGAACATTCTACTAAACTCTAGTGCCTATTTACTGCTAGGTGAACATGGGCAGCAGGCGCTGGGAAAGTTACCTCGTCTCCGCACGTTCTGAGATTGAACCCTTGATTGTAAGCTGATACTGGTACATACAGTAGTTACGTACGGTACCACCGATAGAACTACAGCACCTTTAGTACACCGTAAGCAGAGTGCATGTAAGGTACCTAGGTACCTATTTACTGATAGGAGAACTGGGGTAACAGCTGTTGCGAGGCTATTTAATGTTCAACTCGCTCACCATTGAACCCGGGACCTTCACTTGTGAGCGGAACACAAATCTATAGAGGTGCTCCATAATTCGCCAAGTGCCTATATATGCATACATTCATTAGCTTATAATAAAGTATGTGTGGGTAAGTATATAGCTACAACGAAAGTTGTTTAACACTATTATTCAGGAAGCAGAGAGAGATATCTCTATTGATAACTATGGATCAGCCGTCTGTAGCAGCATAATTAGCAAGAGCTTGAATGGAAGTAACATTGTTTCAAGACACTTTTAAGACGGGAAACTTTAGATAAGTCTTTTATGGGTAACGGTATGTGTGCGGCAGCCATGTGTGGTGGAGTACAATCAACAAGTGTCTGTCTGACCCACACCCAGACAAGCTGAACAAATGCAGACTATCACCCCAACAACACCCAGCTTCTTTGGCACTCGCATGTACAGTATGCCTCACCTTCATCTGGCACTCCCTGCTCAGACCGTACGAGGGACCGTGGTATGCCATTTGTTATAATTTTGAAGCACTGGTGTTATCCAGAGGGGGGAGGAAGGCCACAAGAGCGGCTGTGCGAGGGTGTACACTGTACGACACTTCACTAGCGAGTGAGCGTCCTGAGGCTTCCACCTCAGCCAGTCCTCGACCACCTCACTTTCACAGGACAAACCTAATATGGCAAGGCCGGATGATACCAGCTGTTAGCCTTATCTCCATCATTTATCTTATTGAACTTGTCACGCAGGAATCACCATAGCAGCGGGCCGACTTTCAGAAACCTACAGGAGAGGGTAGGGAGAATGGTTGGTAATTTTGAGAGGTTAGTCGATATGGCTTCTGGTAAGATGCACACGGGCACCCAAGTCTCTGACCCAGCGGCCAATCAGATTAAGAGGATGATATGAGTCACTTTTCTCGACCAATGGGATTATAGCTAAAAGTCTTCTCGGTGATGTCACTATGACGTCCAAGGAGAGAGAGAGTTAATCTACAGTCATGTATTTGGATGGCACATTTCATGATGTGGGAGAGCAACTGTCAACAAATATCCTTCGCAACTACTTGATTTAAAAAAAAACCAATGCCATAATAGACTATTTAACGAGAAAATTAGCGATATAATTGCTCCTTGAGGTATTAACACAACAGGTTGTGCATCAATTGATTGTCAAAGGTCGACAGAGAATGTCATAATCATTTAAAAAAAAATCTTGCGGGTTGAGTGCTGGGCCGGGCGAGTTAGCTACATGATTACACACTACACCTGCGAATAATAATGGCCTCTGTTAACTACATAAGGCAAGGTATTTCCTTCACCCATACATGGAATGCCTTAGTTGGGCGTCTAACATTAAGATTTTTAGCTAAAGGAATTTTTCTTGGCTGAATTTGGTTCTGACATTTGCCCTTTACTCATTTTAAGGACTATCACGTTCCCTCATAGTGGCATACTTTACTGCTATTATATTTAATGGTCCTACTCTTAAAAACACCATTTCTTCTTCTTCTCAATAATAATAATAATAATAATAATAATAATTATTATTATTGCTACTCTGTATCCTGTTTTAAAAATATTACACTTTCACCATCACTCATACATAATCACTGTCTTTGCAGAGGCGCTCAGATCGACAGTTTAGAAGTCCCTCCAAACTACCAATATCCCAAATCCCTCCTTATATATATATCTTACACTGTTGACACCAGGACCAATGTTGCACCACTGAAACACGAAGTTTGCAACAGGAAGCTTTCAGAGATAACTTTTATCTGACGTGTCTGCGTCAGCAACCACCACAGCTGGTGTATATATTATAATCATGGGAAGCGCTATAAACGTAGGGGTCAGTAACCGCCTAGAGCTAGGGAGGTAATGAGATCTGATATGGGGAGGAGAAGCATCTCTCTGCTTCTTTGGATTAAGAACCTTTAGCCAGCATCAAGGTGCTCCCTTTGAAGGAGCTTTAACAGTAAGATCAAGCAAGTGAGGGAGAGAGAGAGAGAGGGGACCACTCTCTTTCTCTCTTACACAGGGTTCTACAAAATTAGGTTCAGGGTTCTATATTTACAAGCTATGAGTTGTTACCTACATCTGCTCATTTGAACCTTTTCATTGTTATGAGATATACAGATAAGGAACAGAATGAAGGTGAAGCCATCTCTCTCTCTCTCTCTCTCTCTCTCTCTCTCTCTCTCTCTCTCTCTCCATAATGAACAACTGTCAATGAATGAACCAAAAAATGGACAGACCTTCGAACCGAGGTGCTATGTGTGGCAGTACCAGGTCTTGTGCTACTCAGCTTCGATGGTTATCACAATGATTTTGCAATTAACACATTTGTGACATGATAGCACCAGCCGGCTGTGTCTGTGACGCTACTGTCATATTCCACACCCCTACTGCTGGCTCATCCCACAGCTGGTTCATCCCACTCTCCCAAATCTGGCTCATTCCACACCCCTGCAGCTGGCTTATCCCACTTCCCCCCAGCTGGTTCATTCCACACCCCTACAGCTGGCTAAACCCAACTCCCCCCCAGCTGGCTCTGTTTCCTTATTAGCACTATGGGTATTAATTTCATTAATTTTCAGATATATTCTCCTTTTCTCTGCAATTTCCTTGCAACTTATACATTCTAGTTGAACACGACACATTATGCTGGTTATGGAATTTACTAAAAAGATATTTCATTCACCAGGGAATTTATCAATACCTGGTGGGCGAAACGTATTCTCAATACATGCCATAACCAGCATATTGCACCTTATTCACAAACTTGTCGCTATATTTCATAATACATATATGTATATTAATCCGCCTTGTATAGCGAGGAGAATGAAGAGAGGCAGATGCTGAGTGTACACACAGGACACTATCTGGCCCAGTGGCTTACGCGACGGTCTGGAGTTTTGAGACTCTCTGACCGCAGGTTCTAACCCCACCCGTGGTATGATTTGTTTGCAATCGTGTCATTACTATTTCGTGAGACAGGAACACTGTTGGTGGGTGTGCTGACTCCAGCCATTACTCGTCTTTCCTCCTCACACAGGAAACCCGTATGATTGTACCAGGGATATTAACTGATGTTTTTTTTCACTGCGCTTTAAGAGCTTCATCAGGAGAGAGAGAGAGAGAGAGAGAGAGAGAGAGAACACACAAACACATACAGGCACCTGAAGTCGGTACCTGACCAGCCAGGCTGTGGTTCGTACGTTGGACTGTGTGCAGCCAGCAGTAACAGCCTGGTTGATCAGGCTCTGATCCAACATGAGGCCTGGTCACAGACCGGGCCGCAGGGGCGTTGACTCCTGGAACTCTCTCCAGGTATACTCCAGGTATATATATAATGTCGTGCGGATTAGGTAAAACTTGCGATTTTGGCCTAAATAGCAACGCTCTTCTTGCCGAAAAAGGCAAGCAAAAATTTGTGTATGCAATAATTTCGCAAAAATCATTTTGAACCTATCGAAAAAAATGTATTTCATTGTGTTTATTAAATTATTGTAAACATATCTAAAATATATTTAGTTGGATTAGACTAAATTTAATTATTTTTCTAAGATTCTTTTAGTACAAAATTATTAATTTTTACATTAAGATAAATGAAAAATGTATATCTTAAAATGTATAAAAGAAAATTATAGAAAGGACTTAATTTTAAATGAGTTCTTGCCAATATATAAAATATTTTCTCGAAGCTAAACCAGTTCGGGAGAGGTGCATTAATGATGACTCTTGATCAAAGGAGATGGAGCTCCCCTCCCCTACCTTGAATCAAACTTTGCGTGCATCGGGTACTGTATGACCCTTACGGGGTTGGAGCATCCCTATGTGTATGACACTGGTATCAATGAGATGATTTGGGATGAGTTTTTAGAGAGTAAAACAATTAAAGGAGAATTAAAGTCCCAATATCTGGAACAAATTATAACACACAGTACTATGGCTGGAACAGTTTTAATGCACAATATAGTGGATGGAACAATTCATAACTCAATACCAAGGCTGGAACTATTCATAAATACAGTAAACCAATGTTGTGGCTATAACATTTCATAACTGTTACATGGCTGGAATAAATCACAACTATTCCACAAAGTCGAAATGAAAAAAAATAGCATTTGGGTCTCCCGAATCACTGTCATTTGTCAAGTTACTCGAAACTTAATAATGGTACGAGATTAGATCGAAATGTCGTATAGTAATCATTTCCAGTTTATTAGCTATGAAGAAATTTATTTTATATTCGATTTTTTTTTTTATGTATGAATGTTCAAAATTTAATACAAACCCATTAAAGATATGCCAATGTGTCATACAGTTAGTGGGAGTGACTCAGCTCCCATGTATGGGCTAAAAGACCTGCCATGTAGGCCTGCTGCAGAGTTCCTCCATTTCTATGTTTTCTTAATTCTTCTAAATATCAGAAAGCCTGGACGAGAATCCTTTCTGTGTTAGCCAGTCAACAATGAACGCCTTGTTCTTCTGCATCCAGGCCAGATTGATTCTTGTGTTCTCGAGCGCCTGAGCCACTGCTCTCTCTGCCATCTGCAAGCGTCCCTCGTTGACCCGTTGAAACTCTTCCAGCTGTAGGGATTACCAGGAATCATGTTAGTAATTGTGTGAAACGATTTGGGTTGATCCTCCATCAAGGGATTGATTGCCTGACCTCACATAAAAGTAACTCAAATCACGGAACAGGTAGGGCTTGAACCTATGGCGTTCTGTGATTTGTTTGCAATCATGTCATTGCCATTTCGTGGCTCACAGAGAAGGGTTGCAAGACTAAATATTAAGGTGAATTTAATAAATTTGTTGTTTGCTACAATACTGCTATTGTAGAATAACCCACCCAGAAGCGACTTGTGTTGAAAATATGTTAGTATGTAGTCACCCCATACCTATCTTGTGGGCAATAGCCACCCCATATCCATCTTGTGGGAGGTAGTTACCCCATACCCATCTTGTGAGAGGTAGTCACCCCATACCCAGCGTCGGAGTAGAAGTCAAATTACTGTGGCAATGAGCTATTTACATTTTATAGACTTGGGAACAATAGCAATGAATTGTTGACACAATCAGGAATTTTCTGTAGAGTGAAACGTTGTCATAATGAAGTTTTTTCCTTCTATAAATATCTCTTTTTATAAATTTCTGCAGAACTCACTACAATCAAGAATGTTAGTGACAATCCATGTCCAGAAATGACCTGAAATGCATTAAACGACATTGGTGACAGAAAGCAGCAGAAGGAAATTTTGTGACCTAAGACAGCAGATAGAAGATGAAGAGTTAATAACCCAGAACAACCCAAAGTTGAGTCACTCATTATGGGCTTATTTCCATTGGGTTCCTTTGGTCCTTATTAATACATTCTTTAAATTGAACGGCATATAACTGCTGAACGAGCTTTTCTTTGTGAAACATTTCACTCTGGGTAAAACCTCACGCAGCTGATAAGGCTTCGCAATGCTGTGCATCGCCCGAAATGCTTACCAATGGACTATTACAAGTAAACTACATTATTTGTACTGCATAAGCAAATAAAAAATGTATTATATTGATTTTTTTCCTTTAATACTTTAAGACCTGGGAATTATAAAGGTCAGCAAAGGTCATCTCACCTCAACCAAGAGCTGCGGCGTGTTGAACGACCTGGATACCTCTTTCACCATCTTGGGAAGAGTGAAGAATGTGGTACCAATGCTGGGGGAATAAGAGGAGGGCCATGAATAAGAGAAGATGCAGAGAGGAGGAAAGAACAGGAGGTACCAGAAGAGAAAAGGGAAAAGGGAAGACGAAAGATGAAGAAAGAGAGGGGAAGAATGGTGGAACACCGTGAAGTTGATCACGGTCAATTTTCCTTTGAAAATGCAGTAAATTCATCAAAATTCTTAATTCCTCTGACTTTATAAGACAAAGCCTCAGTTCTTTTGTTTACCTGGATGTTTCACTATAATAATAATAATAATAATATGACTACTGGTACTGCTAATACTAACTACTACTACAATAATAATAATATTAGTAATTAATAATAACGATAATAAATAAAATAAAAATAATAATAGTAGTAGTAGTACAGTAGTAGTATAGTAGTAGTATAGTAGTAAGAACACTTACTAATTTGTGATTTTGTTCCAGTTGGCCCTGAGAAAGTTCCAAGCTATGAAGGTTCCTATTCCGTCAGCAGCGACGTTAGTGAAGGTTCTGCCAGCGTCTTGACGACGTACTCCTGAACCCGTGGTGAACGCTCCCTCTAGGTACCTGTGGAATATCGTCCTTGCTTATATAGAGGGAATCCACATGAATGTACTTAAGGGAGAATTTGTTTAAATGGATGGGATCCTCATGCCTGATCTTTAAGTTTGAATCCACGTTGGTTGATATCTCCATAAGAGGACGTCTCCAAAAACACGACAGAAGAAAAGAAAAGAAAAAAACGACTAATCAGGTCGTTAACAGGGAAGACTGATAGAGGAATATGTGACATAGGAATGCCTGATGAAAGAACAACTTTAAAATAAATCAGGGAATCTTTCCAAAGTCCCACCATTGTTGTACAAGCGAGTGGCCCATGTCCTCTCCCCTGCTATTTCATTACTTTTTAATAATTCACTAGCAACAAGCACTTTCCCAACATTACTCAAGACAGCAAGGGTTACACCAATACACAAAGGTGGTGACCAGACAGATGTAAACAACTATAGGCCAATATCAAACCTACCACTGCTATCCAAAATCTTCGAGAAACTCGTGCATAAGAGATTATATTCATTTGTAACAGCGTAAAGCATACTCAACCCCTGCCAATTTTGATTCAGAAAACACAAAAGCACAAATGACGCAATTATAAAAATCCTAGACCTGCTTTACACAGCATTGGAAAATAATGAATATCCATTAGGACTCTTTATTGACCTAAGGAAAGCTTTTGACACAGTAGACCATGGCATCCTACTTCACAAACTTGACCATTATGGTATAAGAGGACATGCACTTGCATATTTCAAATCCTATCTTACTAACAGGTATCAATACATCTCTGTCAAGGACACAACCTTATCAACATGATCACTTGATACTGGAGTGCCACAAGGAAGTGTACTTGGTCCCCTGCTCTTCCTTTTATGCATCAATATCTTCCCAATGTATCTCAATACCTTAAACCTATTCTCTTTGCTGACGGCACGACTTATGTCATCTCCCACCCAAATCATGCCTCCCTCAACACCATTGTTAATGAAGAGCTAGTAAATATATCGACCTGGATGACTGCCAATAAACTCACTCTTAATACTGACAAAACCTTCTATATTATATTTGGTAACAGAGCAGGTGTTGCACAACTGAACATTATGATTGACAACACTCTTATTACTAAACAAAATGAGGGCAAATTCCTGGGCCTGCACCTTGACAGCAATCTGAAATTCAGTGCCCATGTCCAGCACAAACAAAAAGTATCCAAAACTGTTGGGATCCTCTCTAAAGGTTCAACAGCAGCAGCAACCCACCTATAGCCAATAATAATCACGCAGTCCAATCCTAGGCAACACCCCCCCCCCACCACTCTTCAAAGACCTAAACTTACTCACTTTACAAAACATCCACACCTAGCAAAGTACATTTACAGAACAATAAATTCAAATATTAATCCTGAACTCAAACACTTTCTTGACAGTTGCAACAGGACCCATAGACGTAATACCAGACACAAAAATCTCTGACATTCCTTGTGTCCGGCTAAACCTCTACAAAAATTCGATGCACATAAAAGGGCCTAAAATATGGAACTCCCTGCCTGAAAACTCTAGAACTGCAGACTCAATCATTACTTTCAAAACTACTGTTAAAAAAATCTTATCTCCCTAACACACCCCATTATTAGCTAAACGAATGACAATCACCTAATTTTATTTTTTGTCTCATGAACACATCCAACACAATATGTCCTACTCTCGTTATCTGTAATTCCCATTAATTTACACTTACACCCACCCAAATGACTGTAAACATAAAATTCCTAATATAGCTACAGCCTATTAAATCTTAAGTTAGCCCTAAGTCCACCTAAAACACGCTTCCAGACGCTACAGACAAATCCAATCCATTACTGAATTTACCGTTTGTATTATTATTGTATAACTCGTACTACCTCAAAACTGTAAATCTAAAAATGTATGTCCAAATCTACCTCAATATTATAAATCTAAAAATGTATGTTCAAATGTACTGCCCCATAACCTAAATCATTATTGAGTAAAAAATAGTATTAATCTGCCCGAAATGCCTAGGCATGCTAGTGGCCATCTTTGTAATCGAAATGTAATGTAAATGTAATGTAAACCAAACATTGTAAGCTTTACAAGGAAATAAAATTATCATTATCACTAACGGAGGAATATTCGATGTTAAAACGCCTAATGCAGGAGCACCTTTGTTAAAACGCCTAACGCAGGAGCACCTTTGCACTGACCTCGATAACAACCATATTTCGCTGGTGCAGGCAAGGGCATCTCTCAACTCAGGAATACTGACGCCGCTGTTGGCCCTGGTGTACCTCCAGGCGAAGTTCCATTCTTCCTCCCCGCCCTCCCTGATAGCTGTGCAGAACACAGCAGACGCTACGTTCGACGAAATCCCTCTGTGGATATACGATACCAAAATAAGAAACAGGTTCAAGACTGAGCTTCGAACTTTCGTAAACTCAGCTCAATGAGGACACAACAGACTAAGGTTGATATAGAATGACAAGGTAAGTGTGTGTACTCACCTAATTGTGGTTGCAGGGGTCGATTTATAGCTCCTGGCCCTGTGTGTGTGTGTATGCATTAAAGAAATGCCTTATGTAAGCCCCAAATCAACACCAATGAAATCAATAATATCTTACTTAAAATTTACTGGGTCAGTCTTCCAGCTCCTAAAGAGGCGGAGTGATTCAAGCCGACAGTGAGGGTGGCCCAGGTAGCAGGCCCAACTCACTATGTTGGTTCTTAGCAACTTAGTCGGAAGCGCCTCCTCTACGGCCTCGTGGAACCCTAATTTCTCATACAACGGTAGGATGACTGACAGAAGGTAGTCCTGTAATGGCAAGAGTAATTCATCATGTAAAGTATAAGAAATTAATAATGAGAATAAAAAAAAACAGGTTACAGTACCGTGGCTGGAACAATCCACCCAAAACCCACGCTCAGGAGAGGGATTACTTGACAGTGGTCGATAACAGATCGAAACGTTGTAATAGGATCCTCTCCGAAGTGCTGATTTTGAATGAAAAATAAGTTACGTAAGTGGAAAATAACGGAAATAAGCCACATTGAGCGGCTCTCCCGAGTTGACGGAATAAGGCACTGACTGCGAATAACTTGACAGACCTTGACCTTGATCCTTGTTCACTAACCTTCCGGGTTAACAGTCCGAACAAAATATTCTTCCAGCTCAAAAGCGTTCATCTCACAACCGCAAAGACCTGTATTTGATTCCCGGGCAGGACGAGATGTATTGACCCATGTATTCTGTCCCTGTTCACCTAGCAGTAATTAGGTACCTGAGCATCAGCTGGCTATTATGATTGGCATCTAGGGGGAAGAGGACCAAAGGACCCCAACATAAATAAGCCAACATGTGAGAAAAGTCATTTCCTTCAACGTAATGCTGTGCTAAGTGCAGTTACTGTGTATTAAGAAACTCTGCCATATTTTACACAGTTTTTATTCACACTAATGCCTGCAAAATATTTGTATAGTTTACTGAATAAATAATAATAATAATAATAATAATAATAATAATAATAATAATAATAATAATAATAATAATAATAATAATAATATGCATTTTAGAGTATATACGCTGGAGTCAGTAACTTGAATCACTATTTTAGTCATCACTGTCGTCTAGTGGTGAAAAAGTTGCAACGCAGCCTTATTAACTCTCGTGTACTTGATAGGCATTAAATCCTTTAACCTTTTTAACCAAAAGAATTAAACAGGTTCCTCTGTTTCAGAGATGGGACACAGCAACAAGGGGTCACAACTGGAAGTTGAAGACTCAGATGAGTCACAGGGATGTTAGGAAGTACTTCTTGAGTCACAGGGATGTTAGGAAGTACTTCTTGAGTCACAGGGATGTTAGGAAGTACTTCTTGAGTCACAGGGATGTTAGGAAGTACTTCTTGAGTCACAGAGATGTTAGGAAGTACTTCTTGAGTCACAGAGATGTTAGGAAGTACTTCTTGAGTCACAGAGATGTTAGGAAGTACTTCTTGAGTCACAGGGATATTAGGAAGTACTTCTTGAGTCACAGTGATGTTAGGAAGTACTTCTTGAGTCACAGGATGTTAGGAAGTGGAACAGTCTGGGAAGTGATGTAGTGGAGGCAAGATCCATATATAACTTTAAGAAGAGGTACGATAAAGCTCATGGAGCAGGGAGAGAATGGACACAGTAGCAACCAGTAAAGAAGAGGGGCCAGGAGCTATAAATCGACCCCTGCAACCACAATTAGGTGAATACCCCTGTGGATTTTGTGTTCCCTCCCCCTTGTAAGTAAAAAAATAAAATTTTGGAACGGGTTCAAGCACCACTCGTTCCGTGATTTGTTTGCAATCAAGTTTTTACGATTTAAGTAAGTTAATTTAGGAATAGTTACACTTTAGTACAATTATGATACATAGCAACATGTGTAAATTTCCTAGGATAACCCAAAAAAAACGTCATAAAAGTGACTTATTACCATTGGGGTCTTTGTAAGTGAAACGTGCTTTACGAAGCACATGTATTGATGCTCTCATTGCACACACCAAGAGAGATATGCTCATCAGAATTAATGCATTTGTTAATTCCTAAATATTGTTTAACTTATCTTATTTATTTCCTTATCTACGATTCACCAATTGACATTCAATCAATATAGTTATACCAGCAAAATAAGTTTTCTTTAATTCAATTTTCTAAAGAAAACTACGTTATTTGATGGGTATCTTATTTTCCTGGTAAGTAAGTATATTCAGGTATAGGTACACATAAATATAGTTACATAAATGATCATACATAGCAGCATGTGTGTAGATTACCCAGGATAACCCAAAAAAGTCAGACAAAGTGACTTATTTCCATTGGGGTCATTGACTTATTTCCATGGGTACTTAAGGAGCCCTATGAGCTTCATTCCTAGGCTGCGACTCACAAAGGTCGGCCAAATCTACGGTACTCTTTTACTTATAGATGAACAGGAGAAACAACTGTAAGAAAACATATCCAACATTTTGAATGGAAATAAGGAAGAACCCCAATGGAAATAAGTAAGAATCCAAATGGAAATTATAACCCCAATGGAAATAACTCACTGACTTTTTTTTCGTTATCCCTGGTTCTCTACACATATGCTGCTATGTATGATAACCTATGTAACTGTATTTGTGTATACCTGAATAAACTAACTTACTCATCCCGGATTCGATTCGGGTCCTTCAGCTGAGTCAACATATTGCAGTTTTCTCAAATTTTAAAGAAAATGATGTTATTTGATGGCTATCTTTGGTAAATATAGATGGTCCAGGATCCTACCAAATGTCATTGACACCGATATCTACAACGATATGTGTATATTTATCGGTGTACATACCCTGAAAGTAAACTTTTAACCCTAGTGGAAATAGAGTAAGTCAGTGTTTGACTTTATTGGGCTACTCTAGGTTAAGTTGTACACTATTTATTCTATAATAATAGTAATAATCTTTATTTCTACAAGTAAAAGGTATACAGGTCTAGCTGACATCAGTGACATACTACTATATAGAAAGCCCATTGTTATGCAAAGCATTTCTGGCAAATTAAGTCAATTTTGTCCCCAGGATGCGACCCACACCAGTTGACTAACACCCAGGTACTTATTTTACTGATACTAATGCTCCGTGCCCTGGTGGCAAAAGCTCTCGCTTTACACGGTGAGGGTCCAGGTTCGATTCCCGGCGAAGGGGTGGAAGCATTGAATGTGTTTCCTTACACAGGTTGCCTACGTTCACCTATTAGTAAAATGGGAACCTGGGTGTTAGTCGACTGGTGTGGGTCACATCCTGGGACAAAATTGCCCGAAATAACAAGTGGCTTTCTATATGTAGTAGTATGTCATTAATGTCAGCTAGACCTGTATACCTTGTACATGTACTTGCAGTAAATAAAGATTTTATTATTATTATAATTATAGGTGAACTAGGACAGCAAGTGTCTTAAGGAAACATGTCCTAATGTTTCCACCCGTAACAAGGATCGAACCACGGACCTCAGTGTGTGAGCTGAGTGTACTAGCAACCAAGCTACAGGACACCATAGTTAAGAAACAGGGTGTGACGTGCCAGTGGTCAAGGAACCACTGAAGTGCAGGTTTTAGGTGAAGAGAATCTTACCCTGACACTGCCAAATGACGGGTCGTGGGAGAACATGTCGAAAAAGTATTGGAAATTCGTGAAGGCTGACTTCCACGGCACGTACTCCTCCTCCTGCCCAAGGTAGGAGATCACCTCCAGGGCGATCCTGTATGACAGTCGACCTGCATAAAGAGATTACAACACGATGTATCCACATTATCGTAATTATATTCACGTATCCTACTAAACCTTTAAGGAGTTAATCAGCGCATGCACTGTACCGTAAGCCATGCATATCTTAAGAGGCGACTAAAATGCCGGGAGCAAGGGGCTAGTAACCCCTTCTCCTGCATATATTACTAAATTTAAAAAGAAAAACTTTCGTTTATTCTTTTTGGGCCACCCTGCCTTGGTGGGATATGACCGGTTTGTTGAAATACGTGTTTATATATATATATATATATATATATATATATATATATATATATATATATATATATATATATATATATATATATATATATATATATGCCCAAGCTGATGATGCTAATTAGCTTTTCTTTTAAGCCTTTTAAGTGTACATATTGAATTTTTCGCATTTGCAGTAGTTTCCTCATTTTAAATAGTTGTCAAGACATGAAATGATCATCGTTTAACAACGACAGATAATTTTAATAGCATTTCTATATTCAGTTGGGAATGAGGTTCACGTTAACTGACCTAAAGGTCTGCAGAAAAAAAGACCACTTGAATATAACAGACCAAGGAACCTCACAAGTTCCATAGACAAGAGGACCCTTGAACTCTCACAGATCAGTGGACCCCTGAACTCTCGCAGACCAAAGGAACCCTAAACTCTCACAGACCAGAGGATCCCTATACGTATCTGAGACTGTACCTGCCCTGGCGAGGTTGAAGGCGTCGTCGATGATCTGAGCTCTGTTGGTGACGTGGATAACCCGGTGGTTCTCCTGCAGTTGCTGCATCAGGAGATCCCAGTTGGCTTCATCGTAGTTCACGCGATAGTAACCTGAAGAAGCAGCTGAGTTATAGTCACGGGAAAGCGCTGAGCCCTTAGAGGTCATGCAGCACCTACAGAAAATCAGGTCTGATGACAGGAAGGGAAGGATAACTAATTTCTTGGAGTATTAGTCGTTCACAACATGAAGGAAGCACCCTTGAATGGTGATGCAACAAATTATGTTGACGATTCAGGAAGTATTACTAGTGTGTGTAAGCTAATGACTGAAGGGAGAGAGAGAGAGAGGGTTGAATACTGGTTCATGTCAGGACTTGTCGTAAAAACCACCAGCTACAAACCCAAAGCCAGGGCACGATATTCTACTTGGGCCAAAAAAAAAAAATGAAACAGAAATTAAAACTGTTTGCTTACCCGTCTGCTTGATATTGAAAATAAGCCAGTGATGGGGCTGTGGGTAGCCAATGAATGACACTGGCTCTATACCATCATCACTGAGCCAAAACTTGACACTGGTGTCACTGAAGTTTGGGTTCTCCCCAGTAGTGTATGACACAGGAATCCACCACTTGTGAGCTTTCGTCTGTCTCTCCCTAGCCACCAAAGTGTTTACGTCTAGCACAAAGTACTCTTGGGTGATGACCGCTGAGGTGTTGCCCACCCTGGTGACAGTTACGACTGGAAATCCCATCTGCAGTGTCCAAGTGTCCATAATGGTCTTCACAGAGAGGTGTTGCGGCAGTGTACCCTCACCATGAGCCGCCTCCGTCAGGTACTGCCACAGGTCATCCTGGTCAGCGTTCTTATATCTCCTGGAAAGGGGTCAAAATCCTACCATATATTATTTTCAGTCGTAATGAAACTGTTGCTCGATCCTGTGTTTTTTGAGATGGTAGTACATAGAGGCAGGCCCCGCTTTATAGCGCTTCACTTTACACCATTTTGCTAATATAGAAGTTTTTAGTTTTACCCATTCTTCATTTATTCAACTTTTCTACAATAAATATATTCACCACTCACTATAAGCTAAGGACAAAAATATTTTAAGGTAAGTAATGTGTGTACTGTATATGCATTTTATAGGCCTAGCTCTTTTGCTAACTTAATATATGATAGTGTAAATATGATAATAGGCTTTTATGTTCACTTGAAAGGGATATAGAGCTATGATTCACTGTACAGTGATTTTTCGCCTTACAGCAGTAGCCCGGAACCTAACATGCTGCATAAATGGGGCCCTCTAGTAGCCTGGACCCTAAACTGCTGTATAAGCGGAGCCCTTCTGTATACGAAGTGTGATGATGTTACAGAAATACCACAATTAATAGTCTCGTCAGTTAGCAATTAAATCATCAGATCTCCTACATCTTAAATTAGAGGTAATGAATTAACAAACTCATGCAGGAAAATCACCAAAATGCACCTGACACCTCTATGCAATTTGCAATGTATGCAATGTGATTGACATATCACATCAGTAAACACATTGAGATGTTTTAATACGGTCAAATTGCAAACAAATACAACGTGTATCAGTAAATACAAGACAGACACTTTCAGGAGTGCGTTAATTCACTTACAGGTGCGTAAGGTAGGTCTGAAGGCCGCTTCTGAAGGCGACCTCAGTTAGAAAGTGGCTCATCATCCGTATAATTGATGCTCCTGCCGAAAGGCTTGACAGTCAGAAGGCGAAGTGTCAATATATAAATAACAAGAATGTGATGACAAGAGATATAAAAAAAGAGAAAGCAAAAGATGAAAAGTGATATAGAACAAAAAGACACAATACACAAATAATCCGCACATAGAAGAGAGGAACTTACGACATTTCAGAGCGACTTGAACCATTTACAACTTCGCCGTAAGCTCCTCTCTCCTATGTACAGATTATTTGTGAAAAGTGATAGTCAAAGAGAAGTGCGAGGGTAAAAAATGGAAAAAGCAAGGAAGGGAGAACTAAAGAGAGAACATGGGAAAGACAAGTAATATAAGATCTTTTAATGTAAACACATGATATCCATTACGAGAAACAAGCTTATTCTTTGGGAATAGGCAAATGGGACATAAAAACTGTGTTGAAACTATCAATATAGAACTCTTAACAAGAAATACAAAATAAAGAAATGTATGTTGAGGAAGGAGACATGAAATACAGACAGGCACCGCTTTACAGCATTTCACTTTATGGTGTTTAGCCAGTGCAATGGATTTCAATTATACCCAGTCTTCATTTATTCAGACTTCCTCCAATAAATATTTTCATCCCTCAATGTAATCTAAGGACGAAAATATTTAAAGGTAAGTATCGTGTGTAGAGTATATGTCTTTTTTGGCCAAGTTCTTTTGCTCATTTTGGAATATATCATCCCTTGAGTTCAAAAGTTACTTTCAGCAAAGTGTCTAACATTGATTCCTACTCCTCACAGTTAGTATTTAAATCTTCAGCACCCATCCCTCACTGTCTAGATCAACTGTTCCCATATCCTTTAGGGGTATGGGAACCAAATAATTGGGGTATGGGATTAGATCTCTGAACAATTTAAAAAAAAATGTTAGATTGAAATAAACTATTAGCTGTTCTATTCCTTGCAATCCATATGTAAAAAAACAAGATATTGACATCTTTTGAAGTCATACTGGTACCTAATAGAACTGGTGATGATGTTGGTGGTGATTCCAAAGTCTGGTGAAGAGGGTATAGGGATATATTGGGCAATCCATTGGGGTCTGTAATTGTACAAAGGTTAGAACCCCTGCCTTAAGGTACAGACAAAAAAATGTCTTGGAAGGCTGACTAGAATTTTTACCTTTGTTATAGGAGATGACGTCGAAGATCTCGTTAATCTGGATGGGGTCACTAACAGGTACACTGACGGGGTGGGAGGAGAGGAGCGCGTCCAGAGCCATCACTGACTGCAGTCTCTTCACCACAAACTGCTCCAGCTCCTTTCTTGACGGCTCCAGCTGCACCCCGGATACCCAAGGTTCCATACAAAATGAAGATAAGGTTAGCGAGTTGATAAGGAGTTTAGTGAGTGGTTAAAACGATGAAAGGTTATCTTACATTACAAAAATGTTCTGCAAAAGGATACTTAAAGTAATATAGACCATTAGAGGCTCGATCATCCAATGTCCACCTTGGATTGTACTCCAAATTACAGGTAATTATGCGTAAGGAGAGACCAAGATTCAGTGATGTGGTTAACCGGTGTTGTCCCAGACCAGGTCTATTCCAGTTGGTGACCCGGCAAGAGACCAAGAAAGTTGAGATTTCTTGAGTACATAATGGACTGAAGTCACAAAGATGAGCAGAGAAGCATAGACATGATTAGGGATAACAAGTTCAATGGGACACAGCATTCTAAGTCGAAAGACGTATTGTCATGCAAAATCAAAAGTTATATAATTTCTCAGTGTCAAAACTAATATAGACACACAATCCAGATTGGTCATGGGTGTCAAAGTAAAATAAAAACTAGTATACTAGTATAAAACACAAACTGACTTGCTATTTTAATACTGTATATCATCAGCGTAGGAGTAAAATCTTTCTAACCATTAGTAAAGTTTAAATGATGAGATGAAAGGTAACAAATGTGTTCATAGTAGATCACATATTATCGTGTTCAGGAATAATAAAAAATAAGAATAGCTTAAGAACAAAAGTAATATTAAAAATAATAAGAAATCATTGATAATAAAAACGAAAATGACAGTATAAACCATAATAATTATAATATTAATATACAATACTTATTTTCTTCTCAACGGTGTTAATAGGTATTTTTTTAAATAAACAAATTTATAGTCAAAGTAACAAAATATTCATACTGAAATTCATGATTTTTAACTGGAAATAAAAATTGTTTCACCACCGCGTGATAAAGGAATAACAGGAAAAGTTGGTAGATGGATCTATAATTTCCTAACATGTAGAGCACAAAGAGTAGTAGTCAACAGAGTAAAGTCTGAGGCAGCTACTGTGAAAAGCTCTGTTCCACAAGGCACAGTACTCGCTCCCATCCTATTCCTCATCCTCATATCAGACATTGAAAGGGATATAAGCCACAGTGCTGTGTCTTCCTTTGCAGATGACACCCGAATCTGTATGACAGTGTCCACCGTTGAAGACACTGCAAGACTCCAAGCAGACATAAACCAAATCTTTAAATGGGCTGCAGAAAACAATATGAAGTTCAATGATGAGAAATTTCAATTACTCAGATACGGAAAACGTGAAGAAATTAAAATCTCTTCGGAGTACAAAACTAATTCCAACCACACAATAGAGCGAAAAACTAATGTCAAAGACCTGGGAGTGATCATGTCAGAGGATCTCACCTTCAAGGACCATAACAAAGTAGCAATTGCATCTGCTCGAAAAATGACAGGATGGATAATGAGAACCTTCAAAACCAGGGATGCCAAGCCCATGTTGACACTTTACAGATCGCTTGTTCTATCTAGGCTAGAATATTGCTGCACACTAACGGCACCTTTCAAGGCGGGTGAAATTGCTGACCTTGAAAATGTGCAGAGAACCTTCACCGCACGCATAAGTGCGATAAACCACCTCAACTACTGGGAACGCTTGAAGTTCCTAAACCTGTACTCTCTAGAACGCAGGCGGAGAGATACATTATTATATACACATGGAAAATTCTCGAGGGCTTAGTACCAAACTTGCACACAAAAATCACTCCCTACGAAAGCAAAAGACTCGGCAGGCGATGTAACATCCCCCCAATGAAGAGCAGGGGTGCCACTAGCACGTTGAGGGACAACACAATAAGTGTCAGGGGCCCAAGATTGTTCAACTGCCTCCCAGCATACATCAGGGGGATTACCAACAAACCCCTGGCTGTCTTCAAGCAGGCACTGGACAGGCACCTAAAGTCGGTACCTGACCAGCTGGGCTGTGGTTCGTACGTTTGACTGCGTGCGGCCAGCAGTAACAGCCTGGTTGATCAGGCTCTGGTCCAACAGGAGGCCTGGTCACGGACTGGGCCGCGGGGGCGTTGACCCCTGGAATTCTCTCCAGGTAGACTCCAGGTAGACCTGCAAAATGCAAGTATAGGTTCGCCAAATATTGAAAAAGTGATGAACTCACATAATCGATGGCATATTCGGCCATATAGGTAGCGAAGCCCTCGTTAAGCCACAGGTCGGTCCACCAAGATAGAGTCACGAGATTACCGAACCACTGGTGAGCCAGCTCATGAGCTACCAAGTAACTAGTCCATTGCTTCTGGCTTGCTGAAGAGCTCTCGGGGTCGTAAAGCAGACCAGACTCCCTGTGAGAGAGAGATAAAAAGAAAGTATGAGGAGAAAGAGAATGGGAAAACACAGAGCAAATAACATATTCCGAAAGTGTCTGACAGATAAAACTTCATCAAATATAATCAAATTTAACCCTCACTAACAAAATAAGATTCAATATAAATAAAATAATGTGCTTCATAACCAACAATTACTTAAGAAACTTCGAATTCAGAGACCTCTTTCCCGAAGCCTCCAGTTCGAGTCCATGCAAGAATGTGACTGAAAGATGCAAGCGTAAACACAGGCAGCTGAGGAACAGACTGACCTATAGGTTATTAAACCCCAGTTCTCCATGGCGTTGGGGCTCATCTCAGGAGGACAAATGAAGTCGAGTTTCGGGAGGGGAAACTCAACGCTGAAGAATTCTTCGAAGAACCACAGGCTTCTCTTAGCAACTTCGGACCCATAGTGAAGCCAAGACTGTTTCGACTTCCGAACCCAGACTACAGATGTAGAGAGACAGACAGAAACAGAGGATTTCGAATAGAAGTTGTAAAAGGTAGAGAATGGATAGTAAGGATGGACGAGTGGAAGACAAAGAAAAATAGATAAAGCCAGAAACAGAAAAATAGATAATGAAAGAAAAGAATATAAAAGATTGGTTAGTTTATTAAGGAAAAAAACAAATGCAGGGAAGAATTTGCAATATAAAACTGCATAAGATTATTAGGTTCCTCTTATGTGTTTGTATTGTAAGAGAACTCTGGTTGTCTACCCAAAGATGGGAATATACACCGAGAGGCGTGAGTCCTTCAGTTTATATACATTGACAGGGTTAATCTCTGAGTGAATATACACCAAGAGATGTGAATCTTCAGGAGTATTTAAACAAATGTTTGCATCGGTCAATGAATATACACGAAGAGGTGCGCATCTCTCTGCATGAAAATACACCGAGAGATGTGTCTCACTGAGTAAACTTTAAATATTTACTTTAATTACTAATGAATTCCTTATGTTAGTTTACAGACAAAATACAGCTTTAATGACCCACGGGCAGTTGTTAGGGTTTAACACTAGCAAGCTTATGGCCTACTCTCTACTCCAGCCTACACTTTACACACCAGGCATGGCACACAACATTTCCAAACCTGTATGTAATGAGGCCCCAGTTCTCCATGGCCGAAAAAGAATTCTCAGGCACGGTAATAAAGTCAATTTTGGGGAGCGGGAAAGAGATGTGGAAGTAACTCTCGTAGTAGTGGAGGACCCTGAGTGCAATCTCTGCTGCGTGAGTCGTTCGCCCTTGCATCGCTTTTCTCGTCACCACTTGTGGTAGATAGACAAGAACTCACAACTAACATACGATGTAAAATTGTGTATTTAACGGCGTTGCGGTCAGTTCTGAACCATTTTGGCAACTTAATAATGGCTCAGGATGGACCGAAACATCGTCTATATCTTGTCCCCAATTTGTGGATTAGTTTTGAATTGTTAAAGCTATGATATAGTGAGTTTTATTCTTCACAGACAAGAAGCTAACAGGGCAGTGGGTGGAGATACAAGTGACCACAGGTGCAGACACTGTGAACAATTTTACCCTTGTGTCTTCAGTGTTTAGTTTTGATTGCAATAATAATAATGTAAACAATTTTAAGCATTTTTTGTGCCGAAAAAAATATATTTCATTTGGACGAATTCATTAGAAATTCTATTACAAATGTGTTAAAGTAGTTGGAACTACTTTTTCTACTACTACTACTACTACTAATATTATTATTATTATTATTATATTACTATTATCATTGCATCTTATACGAGGCTCCACACCACTATAATCATTCATACATGTACGTCCAAGCATGTCTGTGGCTCTTACCTCGAAGCATAGTTCCATTAGCTCCATCATTTACGATTCTGACGGGAAAGTCAAACACGGCGAAGGCGACCAGGTAGGTAGACATGGGTACCGACTTCTGGAACTCGTCCCACACCCATCCCTCCTGTTCCTCACTGATCAAGTACAAGCAGGCTGCACATTAATAGCAAGACCTCAACTTTTTTTGTTGTAAACTTTTATGTCATCTGTCTACCGGTTTGTTTTCATGTTATGTCAATGTATTGCCTTTTAGAATGTGCATAACAAGTGGTGGAGGTTAGCTCCCCCGTCTGCTAATTGTAGTTCATCCTCCGATCAATAAGGCTTTCGGTTATTGACCTCAAAATGTCACCGTATTTACTAATATGTGAGATTTTTGTGTTCCAAGAGGATCATAGCGTTTTTTTTTTTTTTGTGGATTGACTCGTAAAATGTTATTCATTATATAAACTATTGTCTCAAGTTACATAAGTTTTCAAAATTGCAAAAATTAGTATGGTTTGTATGTTAGTGTCATTGGATAAGCAAAAATATTATGAGATATATTCGTAAAAACCTTAATTAAAAGAGCCCCTATTTTTTGCACCTAATTTAATAAGAGATACGTACACTGAAAAATTATGCCATAATTTTAAACTAAACTATTTAACTCACTCGGGATAAATATCTTATTATTTCTGTCAACTAATTTGTCCCAAAATGTCCTTGATATTTACAAAAAAATCCTATTAATCAATTATGGTTTTAGTACCCAAGGTAAAGGCATCAGTTGGCAATGAGGTGCTACTTACATTGGTGTGGTGGAGATGAGGGGCATGTTGGAGAGAGCCTTCATATGTCGCTCCCTCCCCAGGAAGATCTTGAAGGTGGCCTTCAGTGCTGGTTCATCGAAGCAAGGAAAGGCTCTCCTCGCATCTGTTGACTGGAACTGAGTTGATGCTACCCAGCTGTAGGAGAGAGAAGATAAGAGTATTCTGTACTCGGCAGAACATGGGAAAGACTGATACCAGAAGATTTTAAAGTCCACACTATCATCTAATGTATAGATGGTCGAGGCAATGATAGTAAAGCAGAAAGCTGGCTGGCTGGCTCTCTCTCTCTGGCCACTGACGGTGTGAAAGAGGATTTTTTTGGGGATGAGAGATGGGAATGGATGGAAAAAGTGGATTACACGCCACTTCTATTGCATATTACTATGGCTAAATGTACTTCCACTTAGTTCTACTTCTAAATACTGACTCATGAAATCGTAATAACTTTTCTGGCCACTGGGCCAGCTGGTTACAATGAATTCTTATTGTAGCCAGCTGGCCCAGTGCTTACGCAATGGCCTGGAGTTTTACGACTCACTCGCCACGAGTTCTATCCCCATCCGTACCGTGGTTTGTTTGCAATCGTGTCATTACGATTTCGTGAGTCAAGGGACACAGGCGAGTACATATAGGAAGCGCATCTGTCTCGCGCTCATCAGACGGAGGATGAAGCCTCCACCACGTCTTGCACTGAGTGACCCACATGGGTTTAGCGCTTAACATAATTTAAACAACAAACAACCTAATGGTGATGGACTGATTACATCTTAATTTCATTTCTACTGTTGCCTCTGTATTTGACTGAAGAAGCCTACTGTGTAGGCGAAACGTTTCATCAATAAAGATACACAACTGCTGCACACGTGTCTTAATCTTCAACTTGTCTGTATTTTATACCATTTTCAACAACAAACAATCCATAAATGCAATAATAAGACAGTCCCTCGATCACACACTGCCTTTCTCGGGTTATCCTGGGTGGCTAACCCTCCGGGGTTAAAAATCCCAACAAAATCTTATCTTAAAAACCTCTCATGACGATATGGCTCAGTTAACCCACAGAGTGCCACATGAAGGGGGGATATTCAATTAATCACACACCGTTCATTGAATTTCCTCGTATCCCACCCACATATCTCTCTAAATTACCTAAACTCCTCTCACTATTTTCTGTTTTATCCAAACCTGCTCTCTCCTTATATTTTCTCCAAATTTGCTTTCTCCTCTATATTTTATACTAACCTCCTCTCTCCGTTTTCTTTCAAGTATGACGATCTGTAGAAGCCTCTGGGGTGCTCTCCTAGTGTGCCCACGAAGTCCAACGAGAGAATATAAGTCGTGTTCTCCGCCAGAGCCTCCTGCAGCAGGATAAAGTAGAACATCCTGGAGGAGGAATACTTCTGTTGAAGGATCCTCTGCTCCTGCTTGCTCTCTTTTTCCACCACCTGCCAGAGAGGAATATACTAGTTCATTACCGCCTGTGGAGGGCCTCATATATACGTTATATATATATATATATATATATATATATATATATATATATATATATATATATATATATATATATATATATATATATATATATGTCGTGCCGATTAGGTAAAACTTGCGATTTTGGCTTAAATTGCAATGCTCTTCTTGCCATATAAGACAAGCGAAAATTTGTGTATGCAATAATTTCGCAAAAATCATTCTGAACCTAACGAAAAAAATATATTTCATTGTGTTTGTTTATTATTAAATTATTGTAAAAGTATCTAAAATATATTTAGTTGGGTTAGGCTAAATTAAATTGAGCTTGTTGTAATAAGGTTAGGTAGGTTTTCAAAGTTTTTCTTGGTACAAAGTTATAAATTTTTACATTAACATAAATGAAAAAAAAAAATATATCTTTAAACGTATAAGAATTTTTTTTAGAAATGTCTTAGTTTTAGATGAGTTCTTGCTAATTGACCAGTTTTACCTAATCGGCACGACATATATATATATATGAGAATAGTGAGACTCAGGTTAGAGTGTGTAGGAGAGAGGGAGATTATTTCCCAGTAAAAGTCGGCCTTATACAAGGGTGTGTGATGTCACCGTGGTTGTTCAATATATTTATATATGGGGTTGTAAGAGAAGTGAATGCAAGGGTCTTGGCAAGAGGTGTGGGGTTAAAAGACAAAGACTCAAATACAAAGTGGGAGTTGTCACAGTTGCTTTTTGCTGATGACACTGTGCTTTTGGGAGATTCTGAAGAGAAGTTGCAGAGGTTGGTGGATAATTTTGGTAGGGTATGTAAAAGAAGAAAGTTGAAAGTGAATATAGGAAAGAGTAAGGTGATGAGGATAACAAAAAGATTAGGTGACGAAAGATTGGATATCATATTGGAGGGAGAGAGTATGGAATAGGTGAATGTATTCAGATATTTGGGAGTGAACATGTCAGCAGATGGGTCTATGAAGGATGGGGTGAATCATAGAACTGATGAGGGGAAAAGGGTGAGTGGTGCACTTCGGAGTCTGTGGAGACTCCGAACTTTGTCCATGGAAGTAAAGAGGGGAATGCATGAGAGTATAGTTATACCAACACTCTTATATGGGTGTGAAGCATAGGTGATGAATGTTGCAACGAGAAGGCTGGAGGCAGTGTAGATGTCATGTCTGAGGTCAATGTGTGGTGTGAATATAATGCAGAGATTCGGAGTTTGGAAATTAGGAGGAGGTGCGGGATTACCAAAACTATTATCCAGAGAGCTGGGGAGGGGTTGTTGAGGTGGTTCGGACATGTAGAGAGAATGGAACGAAACAGAATGACTTCGAGAGTGTACAAATCTGTAGTGGAGGGAAGGCGGGGTAGGGGTCAGCCTAGGAAAGGTTGGAGGGAGGGGGTAAAAGAGGTTTTGTGTGCGAGGGGCTTGGATTTCCAGCAAGC
>WNWK01000748.1:237500-390855 GCA_009830355.1 Cherax destructor
TTGCTGGCTGGACAAATACTGTAAGGAAAATTCAGTAACATTCATTGACAACTGGGACCTCTTCTATGGCAGAAATGACATGTATGCCAGGGATGGGGTTCACTTATCCAGGTCTGGGGTGGGGGCACTGGCAACTGCAGTGGAGGGAGCTGTTAGGGCTTTAAACTAGAAATAGTTAGTGGTATGGGTTTTGGGGGGAAAACAGAGAAGTCCCAGTGTAGTAATATTATAAGTTGTAGGAGAACTAGTAATAGGCAGAATAAGGTGGATAGTGGAAAGCTAGTGACACTAGATGACAAGGACAGTAATAGGTATAGTGGAAAAACAGAGATGAGCAGGAAGGGTAAAGAGAAAGGAGGGTCTCTAAATATATATTACACCAATAGTCGTAGTGCTAGGAATAAGATGGACGAGTTGAGATTAGTTGCAAGTACGGGTAATATTGATGTTTTTGCAATAACTGAGACATGGTTTAATATGAAAAATCGGGACTTGCCTGCCGAATGTCACATTAAGGGTTTTAAATTGTTCCAAGTAGACAGAAGTATCGGGAAAGGGGTGGGGTGGCACTCTATGTCCGTGATCATTTAAATTGTTGCATAAAAACGGGTATAAAGTCTGAATTAACACATACAGAGTCTGTCTGGATAGAATTTTCAGAGGGTGTGAAAAATTGATTTTAGGCGTGATTTACCGTCCTCCAAACTTAGATAGGGAACAAGGGAGACTACTTTGGGAGGAAATTGTTAAGGCCACAAGACACGATAACGTAGTAATTCTAGGGGACTTTAACTTTAGTCAGATTGATTGGAATTTCATGACAGGGAATTTAGAATCTAACGACTTTTTAGAAGTAGTTCAGGATTGCTTTTGAAGCAGTTTGTAACAGAACCTACAAGGGAAATAACCTACTTGACTTGGTTCTGGCAAGCAAGGAAACCCTTGTTAATAATTTAGAAATTACAGAGGAACTCGGCTCAAGCGACCACAAGTCAATTACCTTTAGCATTGAATGGATGTATGATAGTAGGGATAATTCAGTAATGGTCCCAGATTTTCGCTTAGCAGATTATAATGGACTTAGAGAACACTTATCAACTGTGGACTGGGGTGAAGAAGAGAGGTATCAATATGACAGTTTTCTTAACACTATGCAGGCTGCCCAAAGAACATTTATCCCGTATAAAGAAATTAGATCAAGTAGAAATGACCCAAAATGGATGAATAATAGACTCAAATATCTTTTAGGGCAGAAGAAAGGAATTTATAGGCGCATAAAAGAGGTGAGGGTCATCTTATAAATCAGTATACTGACATTAAGAGGGACGTTAAAAGGGAATAAGAAAAGCTAAACGGGACTATGAAATTAAAGTCGCTAGGATTCAAAAACTAACCCAAAAGTTTTTTCCAGGTTTATAGAACAAAAGTTAGGGATAAGATAGGTCCCCTTAAAAATAACTTTGGGCATCTTACTGACAAGGAGAATGATATGTGCTCTATTTTTAATAATTATTTTCTCTCGGTTTTCACACAGGAAGACATTAATAATATCCCAGTAATTAATTTTCACAGAGGCCCAGAAGAAGATAAATTATGTAATATCACAGTCACTAGCGAAATGATTATGAAACAGCTGGACCGACTGAAACAAAATAAATCGCCGGGTCCTGATGAGCTTTCTGCAAGGGTTCTTAAGGAATGCAAAATGGAACTCTGTGAACCAATATCTAACATTTTTAATTTATCTCTTCAAAGAGGTGTAGTGTCTGATATGTGGAAGATGGCTAATGTAATTCCTATTTTTAAAGCAGGGGACAAGTCACTACCGTCAAACTACCGCCCAATAAGCCTGACCTCAATTGTAGGCAAATTACTGGAGTCAATTATAGCTGATATTATTAGAAGCCATCTAGATAACCATAATTTGATTAATGATACCCAGCATGGATTCACGAGGGGCCGTTCCTGCCTATCTAATTTATTAACCTTCTTCAGTAAAGCTTTTGAGGCTGTTGATCACGATAAAGAATTCGATATTGTTTATTTAGACTTTAGTAAGGCTTTTGATAGAGTACCGCACCAGAGACTGTTAAAGAAAGTGGCAGCTCATGGCATTGGGGGAAAAGTGCTGTCATGGATCGAGTCATGGCTCACTAATAGGAAGCAGAGAGTGTGCATAAATGGGGTTAAATCCGAATGGGGACTTGTAACAAGTGGTGTTCCACAGGGATCAGTCTTAGGCCCATTGTTATTTATAATATATATCAATGACCTTGATGAGGGAATTACTAGTGATATGAGCAAATTCGCCGACGACACGAAGATAGGTAGGATAATTGATTCAAACATAGATGTCATAGAACTTCAGGAAGATTTAGACAAACTTAATTCGTGGTCAGAAAAGTGGCAGATGCAGTTCAATGTAGATAAATGCAAGGTTCTGAAGCTCGGGAGTGTCCATAACCCAAGCACTTATAAGTTAAATAACGTAGAACTTAGCCATACAGATTGCGAGAAGGACTTGGGGGTGATGGTAAGCAGCAACCTTAAACCAAGACAGCAATGCCTAAGCGTACGTAATAAGGCAAATAGATTACTGGGATTTATATCAAGAAGTGTTAGCAACAGAAGTCCAGAGGTTATATTACAGCTTTATACATCATTAGTAAGGCCTCACCTAGATTACGCAGCTCAGTTCTGGTCTCCATATTACAGAATGGACATAAATTCGTTAGAAAACATTCAGCGTAGAATGACTAAATTAATACATAGCATTAGAAATCTTCCTTACGAAGAAAGATTGAAGACCCTAAAATTACATTCACTTGTAAGACGTAGAATGAGGGAGACATGATCGAGGTATATAAGTGGAAGATGGGTATTAATAAGGGGGATATAAATAAGGTCTTGAGGATATCTCTCCAAGAGAGAACCCGCAATAATGGATTCAAATTGGATAAGTTTAGATTTAGAAAGGATATAGGAAAATATTGGTTTGGAAATAGGGTAGTTGATGAGTGGAACAGTCTGCCTAGTAGGGTCATTGAAGCTAGGACCTTGGGTAGTTTCAAATTTAGGTTGGATAAATTCATGAGTGAGAGGGGTTGGATTTGAGTGGGACTCGCACTTGAGTTAATAGAATCTTCAAAGCTTATTTCTTGGGTAGAATTGAAAATTAGGTTTGGCAATTATTCTGTTAGTGGGATGGATTGTGAAGGACCTGCCTAGTATGGGCCAACAGGCCTGCTGCAGTGTTCCTCCTTTCTTATGTTCTTATGTTCTTATGTTCAGAGTTTGCAACTGTGACGAGTGGGGTTCCACAAGGGTCAGTCCTAGGACCTGTACGTTTTTGGTATATGTGAATGACATAACTGAAGGGATAGACTCAGAAGTGTCCCTGTTTGCAGATGATGTGAAGTTAATGAGAAGAATTAAATCAGTTGAGGATCAAGCAGGACTACAAAGAAACCTAGACAGGCTACAAGCCTGGACCAGTAAATGGCTCCTTGAATTTAACCCTGCCAAATGTAAAGTCATGAAGATCGGGGAAGGGCAAAGAAGACCGCAGACAGAGTATAATCTAGGTGGCCAAAGACTGCAAACCTCACTCAAGGTAAAAGATCTTGGGGTGAGTATAATACCGAGCACATCTCCTGAGGCACACATCAATCAGATAACTGCTGCAGCATACGGGCGGCTGGCAAACCAAAGAATAGCGTTCCAATACCTCACTAAGGAGTCGTTCAAGACTCTGTACACCATATACGTATGCAGCACCAGTTTGGAACCCACACCTGGTTAAGCACGTCGGGAAATTAGAGAAAGTGCAAAGGTTTGCAACAAGACTAGTCCCAGAGCTAAGGGGATTGTCCTACGAAGAAAGGTTAAGGGAAATCGGCCTGACGACACTAGACAAGCGGGTTAGGGGAGACATGATAACGACATATAAAATACTGCGAGGAATAGATAAGGTGGACAGAGACAAGATGTTCCAGAGAGGGGACACAGAAACAAGGGGTCACAGTTGGAAGTTTAAGACTCCTATGAGTCAAAGGGATGTTAGGAAGTATTTCTTCAGTCATAGAGTTGTCAGGAAGTGGAATAGCCTAGAAAGCGACGTAGTGGAGGCAGGAACCATACAATGTTTTAAGACGAGGTTTGATAAAGCTCATGGAGCAGGGAGAGAGAGGACCTAGTAGCAATCAGTGAAGAGGCGGGGCCAGGAGCTATGAATCGACCCCTGCAACCACAAATAGGTGAGTACAAATAGGTGAGTACATCACACCCCCAGGTGATCCGAGCCCTCACACATCACACTGCCTCGTATCTGAACTTAAACACTAACCCAAAAAAATACGTATTCTGCAGTCTGAATCACTTTGATCTATCTTTGAAATAAGGGAAATTATATTTTTTCAATTTGTCCTACTTTTTTCATTGTGCTTTTTGACGGTGGACAGTTCTTATATTTGGGCTTCACTGGCCTTTTTTTTGTAGTTTAACTCATTTACTGTGATCTTATTGGGCTACCCACTAAGATCACAGTAAACAGGTGATATCACAACACACAAAATAACTACTGAGAAAAAATATGAAACTGTAAGCGCTTTGGTTATTTCTTACATTATTCCTTGGTAGTGTGAGAAAAATCACGTAAGCGCTTGTAATTTCACTATTTTTCACTGTAGTTATTTTGTGTGTGTATATATATATATATATATATATATATATATATATATATATATATATATATATATATATATATATATATATATATATATATATATATATATTTTTGTATATGTGTGTGTGTGTGTATACGTGTCTCGTGCCGAATAAGTAAAATTGGTCAATTAGCTTATTTAAAATTAAGTCCTTTCTAAACTTTTCTCTTATACGTTTAAAGATATATTTTTTTTCATTTATGTTAATGTAAAAATTAATAATTTTGTACCAAAAGTACCTTAGAAAACTTACCTAACCTTATAACAAGCGCAATTTAATTTAGCCTAATCCAACTAAATATATTTTAGACAAGTTTACAATAATTTAATAATAAAGAAACACAATGAAATATATATTTTTTTTCGTTAGGTTCAGAATGATTTTTGCGAATTATTGCATTCATAAATTTTCGCTCTCCTTATTCGGCAAGAAGAGCGTTGCTATTTAAGCCAAAATCGCAAGTTTTACCTATTCAGTACTATATATATATATATATATATATATATATATATATATATATATATATATATATATATATATATATATATATATATATAATATTTCATGCAAATATCGCAAACCAAGCGATACGGGATGCAAAACAACCAGGGGGGGAATAAAATGATAGCTCTAGGCAACACGAAAGGCATAGAGCTATCATTTTACTCCCCCCTAGTTGCTTTATATATATATATATATATATATATATATATATATATATATATATATATCTGGACAGATAGACTGATTTAAATATAGATATGTATAATGTGCGTGTGTTTTTGTGTGCCACTAACACCTGTGTATTCTCAACACCATTGTAGAAAATTTAACATACCAATACCGTGCAGCAGCTACGACTGCCAGTGTTGGTAAACGCATTAAGGAGTAACCCACAAAATTGTCTATACCTTGGTGGTGTGGTTAAGGCTGACTATGTCAGCCATATGAAGGACGACGTAGTGAGTGGCTGTCAGCACCAAAAAGTCCACCTTAACATGACCATGAATGCTGAAGTTGCCGTTGATGAAAGGCTGAAGTCTGACTTGGTAGTGGAGAGGTTTCAGTGTCTTAGGCAGTCTGACGCCTTCAGGCTGCTGAGGGAGAACGCCTGGTAGTTACATTGTTAACTACGCGAGGGTCATTAAGGCTGCACCTCACCTGTACACTAACATCAAGAACGATTTGTTTATTCAAATTAGGTTTAAAGAAAACACTCAGTGGGTAAACAAGGGCATTAGCCTGAAAGTGGAAATATACTGACAGCAGACATACACCGAGATATATATACCTTTCAGTGTACATACACTGAGAAATATACACCTCTCAGTGTATATACATTGAGAAATATTCACCTCTCAGTGTATATACACTGAAAAATATATGCCTCTCGGGAAATATACACCGTAAAGCACGTATTTCGGTCTTTATATTTTAACAGTTGCTTAAACTCTCTGTCTAGAAATATTACAGGATAAACATCCACACAATTTTCTTATAATATGAGCTAATGGATTTAAGATTCAACATATTCCTGCCACTGGTCTCACTATCGCTAGTCAATTGAAAAATAGATCTACTTTATTTATAATAATAGTGGTTGACAGTTGACTTTTAAAAGCTGCTGGGAATCTGGATAAATCCCAATTAACTTAGATCTAATTAGAAACTAATACATTTTCTTGAGAAATGAGAATGTCAAAGAGATGAGGTGTTAGCCCTGTATAACAAGTACTGCATCATTATGTCTCATTGTGAAAGTATTCCCTGGTTCCCTGCATCAACGGGCACCTTGATGCTTGTGAAGGGCTCTGTTACCAAGGAATTGAAGCAATCCTCGTTTTCTTTGGGGCAATCATGAATAATTTCCAATCCCTAGACTCACCATAGGCACGGGAGTGGGCGTGAGCGACGCATTGGTGGGTCCAATGTCCGAAGAAGCATCGCTGAAGGAGGCACGGGTGGGGAAGGCAGTGGTGGTGGGCATAGTGGTGCAGGAGGCAAGATGGGCCAGCATTACCAAATACCACATCTTGGCATCTTCCTTCTTGAGCATCATTCACTGTAACCGTAGTGTGGTGCCTGGCTGAGAAGAGGTCTTGATTATGATAATGGTAATAATAACTCAAACACTGGGAAAACATGTATATAAATATGCAATTTATAAACGTTAGGTGAAAAGAGAAACTATACGGTAAGCTCAGTACGACCTTCCCTATTACGATACCGTTGGTGTTAACAATGACGTTATCGTAGGTTTAGAGACTTTGACGTTATCTTAGGTTTTAAGAGGCACGTAAGTTCCTGTCTTCTAATAACATGCTAATTTCTCCACTATAATCAACCTTGTCCATAATTACTATCGCATTTGTTTTGTCTGTTTCGTAAGGTGAAGTCCAGGATCTTTCCTTAATTCATGGCATAGTAATTATGTAGAAAGTAGATTATAATGGAAAAATGAACATGTTATTAGAAGACAGGGATCTTACGTGCCTCTAAAGACTTTGTGATGTATTGCAAATATTAAACACACTACACTGTGTTATACAGACCATCAATACATACCCAGAGGATAAACACTACACGGTGTGCTACCCTCCATCAATACGTACCCTCCATTAACACATCACACACTTCATGGGCACCTGCACTATTCTTTGGGTGGGGAGACACACAGGGTGGAGAGATTACAACCTTAGTTAACAGATGTAGTAGGTTCCCCGGTCTTGTCCCGGCCACAAACACAATGCATAGGGGTCACTCACTGATGTTTCTTATCAAATACACTGTCAGTGACCGTTTGTTTCTGTTGATTGATTGATTCTTACTTTGCATTGTTTGAGTTACTGTTGATGTGTACATTCTCAGAGTATAGTATTTGTTTCTCTCTTAACGAACATATTCTTACATAATATCGTTTGTACTACTTGTTAAATTCACTTTGTTTTGTTTGCTGTATACAGCTTCATTATACATTTATAATTAAATTAAAGGTATTTAATACCGACAAGTTAATGAACATGTGCAAAACTTGGCTCTCTTTATTGTTGAAACGTTTCGCCTGCACATCAGGCTTCTTCACCACAATTACAAAAATGACTTACGTTTCGGCAGTAAATATATCCATGTGTTACACGTGTCGTACTTAATAATCTTCATTGTTTATGCCTCTACTGATGTGTACATTCTCATTCTACAATGTGTTGGTGTGACTGAGGGGGATGGGTTGACTGAGGGGGCATGGGGTTGACTGAGGGGGGCATGGGGTTGACTGGAGCGGGGGAGCATGGGGTTGACTGAGGGGCATGGGGTTGACCGAGGGGGGCATGGGGTTGACTGAGGGGGGCATGGGGTTGCACTCTGTAAACGCACTTGAGCAGATAAGAAAATAAGCTGACGAACCTTATAAATAATATTAATTTATTATTATTATTATTATTATTATTATTATTATTATTATTATTATTATTATTATTATTATTATTGCTCTGAACGCAAAAAAATGGTTGGTTGATGGTGTTAAAAATCTAGCTATTCCTATACAGCTTATATTCTACCCAAAATTTGTCTAATGTATCTTAAATTCTTCCCAAATTTTAATAATTATAAATGAATGAATTCTCCTTTGTATGGACTGATGAAGCCATTGTGTGGCGAAATGTTTCCTCAATAAACATACCCAAGTGTTGCACATGTGTTTAATTTACCAATTTATATAAACCAAAAGCAATATTCATATTATTTTCAAAGCTACTTTTTATGAAACATGATTCTATTATATTCCTGTCGACCATGGACTTGCTTTGTATAACTTTCTCAGCCTTTACAAAAGGCTGAGAAAGTTATTAATTTTTACAGCCTTTTGAAAAGGCTGAGAAAGTTATATGAAGCAAGTCCATGATTGACAGGAATATAATAGAACATAATAGAACATAATAGAACAATGTTTCATAAAAAGTAGTTTTGAAAATAATGTGAATATTGGTTTTGGTTTATATAAATTTGATTTATTAATAATTAATATAATTTGGGAAGAATTTAAGATACACTAAACAATTTTTTGGGTAGAATATAAGATGTGTTTCACGGATCACTGACTACCTACCTACATCATCATAAAAAGTCAGGTGTTGTTGGGGGTGGCAGAGAGGTGTAGTCTCGTCCTTATATGCCTTCCTGTTAATCTTTTATTTTTACAGTTCCTTGATAATGTGAGAAGTCACGAAAGCGATTGCAATTTCCTTTTACGTGTATTGAGGTAAAAGAGGCTAAGCTTAGAGAATTCGGGTATATCTTTTTCGGATCGAACAGCGACTGAAATACTTCAGTTTTTAAATGGGTGCTCGTGTAAGCCAGGAAAGGCTTCGGTCAGATGACCCACTACTCCAGACCCGCGTCAGGAAACACTTTTCCGGTTTCCTAAGAGATCTTACCTAACTACAGGTGTAGTGAGAGCACAGCCTATGGACTACAGCAGCTCGGACACCAGCAGCGAGACGAACACTGGCTGTCACTACAGGATGTCAGCTACCCACCAACTGGTGGGCATTGATGCCAGCTTCTGCCATCCTGCCCATTCATCCATCACCCTTCCCTCACCCGTTTATACCCTCATACCAGCTACCCTCTCCATTCCCTCGCTGTACCACTGCCATTATTTCCATCTGATACATTTCCTTCTGTAATTAACATAAACATCGTTTAATAAGCCTTGTGAAGGCTGGTAGCACATCTCACAATACACTATGAGGTATTTGGTTACGCACATGTGTTCTATAAGTTTTTTCCTTCAGAGTTTTTTCCTTCAGAGTTTGTGCACATCACGCAGGCTTGGCGACGAATCTCTGACTCGTCACCGCTAGATAGCGACACCCGGTGCTTATTTCTTCCTTATGGATAAGAAATGATGACTTTACCAGGTTATTCTAGGTTTAACCAACAGATTGTACAAGTGCTTTACGCCTAAAATATCCATGTGCTCTCGAAAACCTCTATAAACTTAAACTCCTGTTGGTAAAATATCTGTAAATTTTCCCGGATCTTACCTTAGCTGATGTTATTTTATTTTATGTTATCACCAATGTCCTACTTGAAATATAATCGTCTACAATATTCTCAACTTTCATGTTCATGTGTACTCATCTGTATTTGGTTGCAAGGGTCGAGTCACAACTCTTGATTCCACCACTCCGCTGGTCGGTACTGAGTTTTCTCTCTCTTCGTTTTCATACCTATTCTTAAAGGTATATATGGATTCAACCTCTGCCATTTCGCTGTTCAGGCTGTTTAGCTTCCTGACAACTCTGAGTCTGAATAAATATTTCACAGCATCCCTGTGATTATTCTAGGTTTTTGACTCCAAACTGTGCCCTTGTGCACCTGTTTCCCGCCTCGCGAACAGTCTGTAACTACCCAACCTATCAAATACTCTCATTATTTCTCATTATTTTGTACGCAAAGAACAAAAATGCACAATACAGTGACTGGAACAATACATAAATAACCCGCACATAAAAGAGAGGAGATTTCAACGACGTTTCACTTCGACTTGAACCATTTGTAATTCTATAAATGGTTCAGGTCGGATCAAAACGTCGTCGTAATCTCCTTTCTCCTATGTGAGGTATCTTTGTGTATTTTGTATGTCATTTTCATGTCCTCCCTTGACCTTCTGGTCTCTAATGTCATCAAGTTTATCTCCTTGAGTCCCTTGTCATAGCACTATCAGAGTTTATATTATTTAAAGTGTTATACTAGTGTGAATCATTCAGAGCAAGAAGTGACGGAGGCTCGATTCTCCGTTCGCTAACCGCGTACAGGAAGGCCAGATTTTAATTCCCATGTCTGGTAGGGACACAAGAATTCATTTAACCAGGTTAACGACTCAGCATAATTTTAACACATGGTGAACATGAGGGAGGAAATTAGATGGACTTGTCTCGTAAAGGCTGAGTGTTGACTGGAAATGTAAGAGCTGCGAAGTCTCCCTAGACTGGGCTTTTCATTGGTCTCCAAATTGCCTTTTTCTGGCTAGCCATTTGTCGTGTGGCGAGTGCGTCTCGTTGAGTTTCTTGAATCGTTCTAATTGTGGTGTGAAGGTAATGTTGATGAATCTGTGCTGGATGTGGCTGGGGTAGTGGTGGTAGATGTAGTGGTTGTGGTTGTGGTAGTGGCTTGTGGTGGTGAATGTTTGGTTGGGGGGAGGGTGGTACTGGTGGTGAAGGTGTGTTGGTAGTAGTAGTGAAGGTAATTCTGTAAATATGTGAGGGTGGTGGGGATTGTGGTAGTGGTGGTTGGGCTAACAACATCGGCAAATATGTAGTAGTGGTGGTGATGAATGCGTGACGGTGGTAAATGTGTGGATGGAGGAGGTGGTGGTAGTGACAGTGATGACAGCGGTAGTAGCAGTGGTGGTGTTGATGAAATACCCATACATCAACACACATTGTTCTAGTTTATAAGGATAATGAATCGGTTTCTAAGAATGGAAAAAAATCACTTGAATCGAAAACCGATTTAAGGTGAGAAAAAAGCGTGTCATGGCTTCCTGAATAGTGACGTAAAGCCTTTACTGCTTCAGAAAAGGAAGGCTGTAGAAGATACTTTAGTTGCAGATTATTCCGTAATGTGATTTTATCAAAATAATAGAAGATTAGCCGAAAAGTACATTTTCAAGAATATTGGGCTGAACACATCGATTCCAGGCTGAGGGACCGATTACTTCAAACTCCTCGTTTTCCATCGTTCTTCTTTGTGTTGGACTGAAGAAGTCACTGGCTGAAGATACGTGTTCTCAATAATGATTCCTAAATGTTGGAAAGAGTCTCATTCTTCAGATTGTCAGTTTTCTAAACAATCTATTCTCTTCGATATATTGGGTTCAGTATTCGTTGGTGTTCTCAATCTCTGGCTCTGGTAACATTGGTGTTCTCAGTCTCTGGCTCTGGTAACATTGGTGTTCTCAGTCTCTGGCTCTGGTAACGCTTTTTTCACAATATGTGTGTATGTGTGTGTCTAGAAAAGTATGTAGTTTACGTGTTCCAATTGTGTTTTTTGTTCTGCGTGTCTCACAAGATGTGTTTGCGTAAATTAATGTGTAGATAAGTGTAGACGCTGTTGTTTGTATATTAAACACACACACACACACACACACACACACACACACACACGCATATATATGCGTGTGTGTGTGAAATCTTTAGCTCAAGTACTTTCACACTTCTCATTGTGTCATCAGGAGCTGTGCAATGTTGCAAGGGCAACAACAGGAGAAATGAGGGGAAATTTCTCAGAGTATTGTAGCGTATGAGTGTGTGTGTGTGTGTATGTGTGTACTCACCTATTTGTGGTTGCAGGGGTCGAGATTCAGCTCCTGGCCATGCCTCTTCATTGATCGCTACTAGGTCCTCTCTCTCCCTGCTCCATGAGCTTTACCATACCTCGTCTTAAAGCTATGTATGGTCCACTATCTCACTTTCCAGACTATTCCACTTCCTGACAACTCTGTGACTGAAGAAATACTTCCTAACATCCCTTTGACTCATTTGAGTCTTCAGCATCCAATTGTGACCCCTTGTTTCTGTGTCCCATCTCTGGAACATCCTGCCTTTGTCCACCTTATCTATTCCTCGCAATATTTTGTATGTCGTTATCATGTCTCCCCTAACCCTCCTGTCCTCCAGTGTCGTCAGGCCTATTTTCCTTAACCTTTCCTCGTAGGACATTCCCCTTAGTGTGTATGTGTGTGTGTGTGTGTGTGTGTGTGCGCGCGCGCGTGCGTGTGTGTGTGTGTGAGAGAGTATATTTAAGTCTTTCTAACGAAACCATACCACGGGTGGGGATCGAACCCGCGGTATGGTTTGTTTGCAATCGTGTCATTATGATTTCGTGAGTCGAGTTAAGTCTTTCTATGTTGTTCATGAATGGTATACAATAACGACAAGATGAAAATTAGACACATGTGCAACATCTGGGTATCTTCATTGTATACCATTCATGAACAACTTGTCAGACACTGCAACATCATGGAATCTTGGTTCAGAGAACATCTACATAACCTTCTTCACGGCTTCTACAACTACCACTAAACCATACCTTGGGTATGATCTACTTCCACTGGGGAATCTCGCCTACCAGTGTCTATGCCCTCGTCTGCTACCCGTCCCTATCAGCTGACGACCATTTATGCGCCAGCCTCCTTGCCTGTTCTTCAGAATCTCCACAACTACGGTGCTGAACACACCAACTCCAAGGCCGAGGGACTGATTACCTCATCTTTTGTATATAGTTCTACTGTCTTCAAGTTTTGTCCTAGAATCTGTATTGATAAAGCCACTGGATGGCGAAACGTCTACAATAAAGACACCCAGATGTTGCACATGTGTCTAATTTTCAAGTCTTTCTATGTCTATGTGAGTGACTGTGTTTTGTGAAGTGTATACACACACACACACGAGGCGGGGCCAGGAGCTATGAATCAAACCCTGCAACCACAATTAGGCGAGTACACACACACAAAAAAAAAAAAAAAACAGGCCAAGTGTCTTAGTGACAAGTGCCTTTGACAAAATGGTAACACACACACACACACAATATATATATATATATATATATATATATATATATATATATGTATATATATGTATATATATGTATATATATATATATATATATATATATATATATATATATATATATATATATATATATATATATATATATATATATATATATATATATATATATATATATATACATACATACATTATATGTACATACATACATACATGTATATATATATATATATATATATATATATATATATATATATATATATATATATATATATATATATATATATATATATATATATATATATATATATATATATATTGTCGTGCCGATTAGGTAAAACTTGCGATTTTGGCTTAAATAGCAACGCTCACCTTGCCATATAAGACAAGTGAAAATTTGTGTATGCAATAATTTCGCCAAAATCATTCTGAACATAACGAAAAAATATATTTCATTGTGTTTGTTTATTATTAAATTAATGTTAACGTATCTAAAATATATTTAGTTGGGTTACGCTAAATTAAATTGCGCTTGTTGTAATAAGGTTAGGTAGGTTTTCAAAGTTTCTCTTGGTACAAAATTATAAATTCTTACATTAACATAAATGAAAAAATATATCTCTAAACGTATAAGAGAAAATTTTAGAAAGGACTTAATTTTGATGAGTTCTTGCTAATTGACCAGTTTTACCTAATCGGCACGACATATATATATATATATATATATATATATATATATATATATATATATATATATATATATATATATATATATATATGCTCCAGTAGGTATATGTATCCTCGTGTATGTATGATGACATTCGTAATAACGATTGCTGTGTAGAAGCATGCATAAATGAATTGTAAGTAAATTTAAAGGATTGAAAACTTCAAAGAGTGAAGGTTGAATGCAACACTGGCATATAAAATAGTACGTGATCTGTATGACTCATGATGTCGTCACTGAATCACGCCATTGATGACGTCAGTTGTTACTATATATATAAAAGTTGGTACCTGTGTGACAGGTGTCAAACAACTGCGCACCAACCGACGTCTTCACTCAGAGTGGCGTCTGTATAAGACACAGTGGCATCTGTACAAGACACTAGCAGTAAAGCCTGTATAAGTCACTCACAGTTACGTCTCTGCAAGTTACTCATAGCAACGTGTGAATGGGCTACTCAATGTGACGCAAGACTTCGGCACAGGTTACAATTCACCTCTATTAACTTTCCGTAGTACCTCTGTAATTGCTGAAGTGTCGTTGGTGAACGCAGTGTTATCGTTAGTGCCCCGTTGAACGCCCTCGCGTAGCATTACTAGGAGCTTTATAAGAGGGAACGTTGTGACACGATATCTGAAGGTGCCCGAGAGAATGACAGTTAACGTATCGTCAGTCATGTCATTACAGGTCAGTGCAATAATATCATTCATCATTTTAGTAATAGTAAATAGGTACATTTAGTAAATTGCTACTCTTGTAGCAGACAACTCAAACTTTATACTTTCCTCTCTTACCTGAGAGCCACAATGAAAAAAACTTATACCCTTAAATGATTTACTCAAGTGTCTTAATCGCACGTTGTTCCTGAACCAGTAAACAAAATATTAAATGTACCTAAAACTTTGAGCAACTTTCATTAATTTTCCTGCAAACTCAAGCCAGAGTATTTATAACACACTATGGAGCAACACAGCTTATAAATAATTACATTTTAAAAATATTTAGTTTACACTTAACCAACAAGTTACAATCAGGTAAAAAATTAAATGGGAATCGAGTTCTTTATCATTCAGGTCTTGAGTCTTATATGCAAAACTGAAAATCAGGTAAGCGAACTTGATTTGATTTGATTTTCTAGCTTTGAGGAACTTTAGAGTCAGCGGACGGAGGGTCGAGCCTCCACTAATCCGTGTACTGATGTAATAATAATAATAATAATAATAATAATAATAATAATAATAATAATAATAATAAAAATAAAAATAATAATAATAATAATAATAATAATAATAATAATAATAATAAATCACGTTTAATGAGTCAAAAGGCCAGAGAAAATCAGTTAAAAGTAAACTGGGGTTATGATGAATCTTCAGAGCAGAAACGTAACAATGTTTCCGAGTCCAAGTCTCCTGTGGCATGACGTAGTGGGGATTTCTCGTTAGAAATTAGAGCTTATCTAAATAGGTAAATGGATACTTGGCGTATGGATGTTATCATCACTCCATCATTAAGGCTCGATTATTTTTCAAGAACTCAATTCGAAGTCACGTTTGCCACTGGTCAATGTGTACTGACAAGTGGTGTATAGGAGACGCATCTTCCTGGAGAATCATTCCCTCAGGCTTGAAGCACACGATTCGTTTTTTTTTGCAATATACTTAAAAGTTTTTGTTATTTCTGGGATACTGGCTGGTCAAACACGCACACGTTTAAAGTCCCTCATAAACATAACGTCAATCCCACGCTCCGATGGGAAAGTGAAGAGTGGGTAGTGGACAAGGAGGTTGTGTACAGATCATGATATTTATTAAAGAAAATGTTTTGCCAAGAGTGATTTCTTCAGTCCTAAACCTGAAGAAGCCTTTTGTGGCGGAATGTTTCCGTTAATAAATGTCCTGAATTACGCATAAGTGTCTTTTTTTCTCGCATACTCCTAAGATTTACGACTTTAACACTTAATCACCACACTGTTTGCCATTAACCCGCTGATTGAACTCTCTGGACGCCTATTGGCTTATATATATATATATATATATATATATATATATATATATATATATATATATATAATATATATATATATATATATATATATATATATATATATATATATATATATATATATATATATATATATATATATATATATATATATATATATATATATATATATATATATATGCGCTACCAGCCGGGGATCGAACCCGGCTGGTCGCAGTATTGTATTTGTTTAAAAACCACTGTGTTCTGTGGATGCTTTAATATGTGTACTGCTCAAGAGACTGGTATAACAAACAGGAAAATAATGACATTAGTTCTTTAATATTCAGGGCCACGAATGTGCTCACATCAGGAGGCAGACTTAGTGTACTTACTGGGTCTCTGGTGTTTGCTGGGAACCAGGCTAAATGTCCCGGGTTCGAGTCCCGCGTGATCGCAATATTGTATGTACATATATATATATATATATATATATATATATATATATATATATATATATATATATATATATATTCTGTAATCAGAATGTGTATTGCATCATATAGAAAAAAATATATATACAGATGTTTAATGTACGGTTTGTGCCTACAGGTATTTTTTTCATTTGTCACGAACATGTAAACACATGGGTGAAATATATCTATTAAAAAAAATGATCAAAATTGATCAGTTTTATCGAAAATTTCTTTTAGTGTGCCGTACCGTTTTCTGTGAAGGCCATTGTGCCACCTTGGATACATGTTTTGATCACTCACATTGAGAAGTTACCAATGACTGGGTGCTAATTATGGTACCTGAGCTCTTCACAAATCTTATAACATAAGTAATTGCTCCTGTTTATGACTGGAAATGTTTTTCCATGTGTGTCATGAAATTTACCTCTAGTCATCTCTAGGAGTCTTGTGTATGCACTTGGTGAATATATATATACAGTAGACCCTCGGTTTTAGTGCATCTCCAAACTCGAACATTTATGTAAATGTATTTTTGTAAGTGCTTTTGTAAGTGTACTTTTGTGGGTCTGAAACGACTAATCTAATTTACATTTGTTCTTATTGGAACAAATTCATTCGGTAATGGCACTCAAACAGCGTTCTGGAAAGAACTTTCAACGAAAACCGAGGGTCCACTGTGTATATATATATATATATATATATATAAATGGAAAAAGCTACCAGCCATAGGAGACTCGCTTTTGAAAAGCATAATTACACACATACTGAAGGGAAAAATGTAATGAAGGGTCTTGTCACATTTAGTGGCGCAGCGTCAACTGACCTAGGGAGGCTCGCTATAAAAGGAGGTAATTCCAGCAGTGCCTCCTCAGAGGTACAACTGGCAACTGAACGCAAACTTCTCCTACTTCCACTCCATCATACGCGTCACAACTGTTGCTTCTCTCTTCCTTAACACACGCCACACACGTGTTCCTTCCACCTTGACATCACACATCATTTACATAACTATTCTTTAAAATCTGCGCTCGGTTTCCAGATAGTGTGAGAGAGTAAACTTGTGGAAGAGCATCACACCGCGTCTCCAAGCACTACCAGAAGATGGGTAATCAGAAGTCTGAATGCTTCTACGCGCGGGTCAGTATTGATAATTCTCTTATGCTACATTATTATACAAATTTGTGAAGCGTAAGGCGCGGTCGAAGGTAGAACATCAGTGTTAGAATGAAGATTGGCGCAAGATAGGCAGCGGAAAGATAGATTGGAGACAATACTAAAGTCAGGTCTTGAAGAATGAATACCAAAGAGAACATTAAGGCTGATTCATAATGTTTTCATATAGAGTGTAAGGCTGTACGTAACTGCTTTAGATATCATGTAGTTATCTTATAGCTAGCTGGAAGAGACCACGAAGTTATAATTGGATAAAAATGTCAAATCAACATCAGTCTTTATTATAGAATCGTTTCGCTCAGGGAGAAACGTTATTACTTTATAGACTTAATCTACTTCATGAGGTTTTTCATGGCATAGATACTGATAACTAAACTTTAAAACTACGAGGATTAAAAAACAGTAGCAATAAATTCTTGGTTAGAACAGTTCACAACAAACCCACTCATTAAATATAAATTTAAATGACGTTTCGGTTATGGATTGAACCATTCTCTAATCTGTCATTTAGCAGTGAATTATATATGAAAGCATCGAGAGAGCAGAGATTTGTTCCTCACTGCAAGAGGTTTCAGTGAAAAGGGAACAGTGATTAAAATCACCGGCAGTGCAAAACATTGTGTAGACCTACACTGTAGAATTTGAGAATGGTAGAAGAGATTGCATGGTAAAGAAGACACGCCAGAGTAAACCTTCATTTACAGGTTTCGCTCACAGGAGAGCGAAACGTTGTCCAAATAAAAGGTTTGTTCTGCTCTGAGTGTACTAGTTCTACCACACAAGTCGGTGTTATTTTTAGCTTTCAAACACGTGGCAAAATATTCTTAATTATTCTAATCTCAGCTATTTATGCGAAATGATCTTAATCGCAGTTATCTAGACAGTTAAAGTATAGTTAGTTATCAGCAGATATACTACTGTTTATATCGAGCATATCTGCTGATAACTAACTATATTATAACTGTCTAGATAACTGAGATTAAGATCATTTCGCATAAATAGCTGAGATTAGAATAATTAAGAATATATACTTTTGATTACAATAAATCGGCATTTGGCGAAAACCGAAATTTCAATTTTTTATCAAAGTGGTTTTACACTTTTTCATTATATAAAGATGATGGCAGCTCCAGTTCCTTGAACCAAGAGCGCTTCACCAGGGAAATGGTGAAGCGTCGAAAGTAATGTAGTCTATATATTTGTAGAAGGTTTCGCCGCAAACTGGCTTTATAGTTGGTTTTATCAAGTAAAGCCAATTGGCCAGTTGGCCACAAATTGGCTTTATCAAGTAAAGCAAGTTTGGGGCGAAACGTCGTTTGGTAACTTCAGTTTGTAGAGGCGAGAAGTCTCGACAACAGTTGTAGACAGATATAACGAACTATTTATTGTGAAATACGTTTCGCTCTGTTGAGAGAAAGGTGTATAGGTAAGCATACTTACTTATTCTTCTTCCACTGTCTGAGGGATCGAATTGGGGGCATCTTGATTGTGCGATATACGAGATGACCAGCTTGTGTACCCAGCTATTTGTGGTTGTAGGGGTCAAGTCACAGCTCCTGGCCCCGCCTCTTCGCTGGTCGCTTGTGTGTATCTTAACTCTGTCACTTAATGGCACAAAGAGTGAAAAGTTCTATACGTTATACTATGGCATTAGGGGAAAGGGGATGGTGGTAATATATACAATACACTCATGATTATGTAAGTCTCTGGCCTCATGCCTGGGCTTTGTGCTAAGGGACTGACACCCATGGCTGAGGGACTAATTACCTCAAATTTACCTCTTCATTTTTGTTGTTTCCAGAATTAATTCACCTGTATTCGACTGAAGAAGCCTGATACTCAGGTGAAACGTGTTACAAATGTGTCTTTCTCACCAGAATGCTGTTTATCTAACACTGGTTTGAATTCTTATATATTTATTTTTAATTTACGGAGGGGTTATTTCTCAGCTTTTACTGATTGTGTTTGGCCTAACAGAGGGTGTGGCTGCTGGTGGTGATAGCGCTTGCTGTACAGCAGTCAACCGCACGTTTCATTGAGGACGACTGTCCAGGAGTAGTGGGTAATAGAAACGTACACAGCATGGTGATGAGAGTATGTGAAGACTGTTATAACGTCTTCAGGCATCCTGAAGTAGCTGTCGGGTGTAGGTGAGTACTGATTCCCTGAGAGAGTTATTAAGAGAAGTCAATACAGGTAAAGGTGATCTTCAAAGCACAAATTAACCCACTATGAGAAAATGTAAACAGGAAATTAAGTACTCTCTATTTCAGCCTCACACTGAGGTCCTCGTCAGCAGTTTGTTGAAGAGGGTCTCAATATGAGACCGAAATGTACAGCATTTACATTATGTTCCTTTTCATTCTATCTATGTGAGTTGTTCTGTGCATTAAGTATTGCATATTTAAATTTCTGTTTATCTTTCATTACTTATATATATAGTTACATGTATAGTTTCATATATAGTTACATGTATAGTTATGTATATAGCCAGCAAGTTATTACGGGTATTTAGCAACATGCGATAGAATGTTTTAATATAATATTTGACTACTTATATTAACATTTCTTCGTGCAAAATATTGATGTGTTAATTTATAGGTTGAGTGAGGAAAATGTTATATGGATTTGTTTGTGTAATGTATAGCAAATTCTATTAAAATCAGTTCAAAGATTCCCAAATATTTTTCTAGTTCAGTAATGATGAGTTACGATTATTTTATGTTTTTTTTTACTGTGTTAGGTAATTCAAATTCGGCATTCAAATTTGCAAGAAAAATTAACTGCATTATATATTAACATTACACAAATGCAAACAAATTTGGTTTTATACCTCTCGACTTTTTTTTCCAATTTATTATTTATTTTCGGGATGTGGAGACAGATGTTCTATGTGTTATAACAGCAGTCAATATAATCTCAACATGCTTTGTCAAAATTATCTTCAATGCCATGAAAGTAAAATTTGTGTAAGTAATCTCTATCCTGTGAAAACTTATGACGACAACCACAAGTTTGCTTCGATCGGTCAATATTTTCTCCCAACTCTCATTTAAGTGACGAGTGATTTGTTCGTTTCCAAAACTAGTTCCTAAACTCACACTTAACAGGAGTACCCGACATGACACGAGCTTCGAGATAACATTTATAGTTCATCCATCCATCACATATGTTCATGAGATAAGCGTCAACTACACCAATGAAAAATTCTAAGTTACTTTTACGTTACTTTCACGATATTGTGAAATCTCATTTCACAGAGAGTGATGGACTCATGATCTAGAGGTGTTTTCTGAAAGCTCTCGCGATGTCGGTTCTACCTTTACAAGTACGTTTGGACAAGAGCTGTATCCTTAACAAGCCAATCCTCAATATAGTGAAGGAAAGACACCCTTTGCCAAGAAATCTATTGGTTAAAAAATTTTTCACTACGTAGTGCTTTATCAAATTTTGGCTTGATAAAGCTCTACATAGAGCGAAACGTTCTTTCAATAAGAACTTGTTTCGCAGCTTGACTCTTTTCTTTAATAGTGCCGAAGGTAGCTGACATTACGCAGGTCATGGCACTAGAATAATAATTCATAGAGCCGTGTTGATAGAAATAACTTATTTATGGTTGTAATTGGCAGGAGGGCTTGCTTCTCCAGCAAGATGTTCAAGTCTTGCCTCTCGGCTCTGCAGCGGGAGGAAGAGTACCCAGACTTCTTGAGATTAATTGGCATTCTCAACGCCGGACGAAAGTGAGAATCTTCCTGCCATCTGCCCAATTCTCATACATTGATTCAAGATGCTTACGAAGTCACATACGACAAACTCCGTTACATTGATGTCAGCTGGTTGACCATCAATGATCACTCTGCACCAGGAAATATTGATGAACGCATTAGGGCATCAGTGCTATTGTATTTGCTATACCCATTTAGCCATATTTATTAACGTGTGTGTGTGTGTGTGTGTGTGTGTGTGTGTGTGGATTCAGATGGTTTAAGGCCGGATTTACTGTTTAATTGCGTCGTGGGCGCTATCATACCTATTCTTAAAGCTTTGTGAATGTGTGTACTCTAGCTATAATCACCAAGCTGTGATGGGGGTTGAGCTCCAGCTCCTGAGCCCGCCTTTGAACCTTCACTTGACTTGTGTAGTAGGCTCCTAGCCCCTTTTGTTCAGTTACACCCGTCTTTTAAATACACGTGAAGAATGAAACTTAGCCACGACAACAATGTACTGAAACGAGTTTGTGTGTGCGTGTGTGTGTGTGTGTGTGTGTGTGTGTGTGTGTGTGTGTGTGTGTGTGTGTGTGTATTTATGCGCATGCATGCGTGTTTGCAATCACTATAAATTTATTTATTTATTTATTTACTAATGTTTAGAATTTATTATGATTATTTCCACACTATAGTTATTTTTTTATATCATTTAAATTTCCGATAATACTTAAGTTTTTAAAGAAATACCTCCAAAAAATTACCCAAAAAATTAGAATCATTCTAGTCAAAACAATCCAAAGGGGTAAGAAGACAACGCTAAGTCTTGAAGTCAGTAAGGACGCAACGCACGAAGACTCACATATTATTAAGGCCCTAGACTGCATATGTGAAAGAAATCATTGCCAATTATTGATAAACGAAGATAAAAATACGTGGAGATAAATAGTATAAAATACCGTCACGATGGTAAGAAAATATACTTCATTTGCATCTCTTTTTCCATGGAAATACATATTTTCTGGAACAACGTTCCAATAAATTGTTTTGATCATTAAATAAATCAGTTCCAGCTCATTGATAAATGAATTAAGCCTTGATACAGTGGACATGCATGTATAATGAAGAATAAATAGCAAGATATCCATAGTTGGAATTATTCTCAACTATCACACAAATTCAGGTTATGTTTTGGCTAGTCCTCGGCCATCTTGGTTTTGATAAAGGTTCAAGTCTGATCAAGATGTTATCTAAAGTACGATATTTTAATTCCGTGGTGATAGTAAATGGTAGCTCAAGTTAAGATAGTTTACAACTATTCATCTGACGCAGTCAGTGTGGAATAGGCAAACGACCAGCCTATTCGAATCACCAAGAGGCAATTTATTTTCAGTCTGAGATCAATATGTATAACTGCAAAATAATGGCAAGATTTTTTATTTCATAATATAAGACCGCCTTTTTAAAATGGCCAGTAGTGGAATATGTACCTAAGAAAGAATTGATTTTGTCCTTAAAAAAAAAAATATTTAATCCTGAGACTCAAAACTCTCAGCCATTTTAGTGTAAAAGTCGCATTTAAAAATACAAATTTTAAAAAAATTCCTGTTGTAATTTTCTTCAAAAATTTTCATAGAAAGCTTTTACTGATCAATTAAATTATTTATTTATTTATTTATTATATTTGTAGATGTTTATGTGCACGAAAAAAATCTTAGATATATTTCAAAACAAAGCGGAGAATTACATGTTGTGATTATTGTTTAGATATTGGAATGTATTAATTTAAATATTTTAGAGAACCCAATGATTTGTATACTGTGAAAAGCCTAAAGAATTGTATGATTTTGAGTCAGTTGTTAAGTATATTGATAGGAGCCTTTTGATTTGTATACTTTGGAAAGCGAAGTGATCTGGATACCGTGGAAAGCGTATGGAGTATATAATACTCGAGACGCTTTGGATTTTGATAAACTATCAACAGATAAATGACTCCTGGATTTTAATGATATTGCTTATAGAGCGATTCTAAGTGTATGCCTATTTGGGTTTACTTAACCTGTGAATCTATTTTTATAGATCTGAGTTTAAGTATTTTTTTTTATATGAGTTCAGTTAGGTATTTTTATAGATCTGAGTTCAGTTAGGTTATTTAAAATACGGATATATTTAACGTTGCACTAAAACAGATAAAACATATATGCTTTACACTGCAGTGCTAACTGGTGGTACGTTAAATATTTAATAGAGACTTCTGATAATCAAATTAATAAAGAAACTCTCAGTAGTGATGGTTTTAATGATCCTTATTCCTCTCTCTTTCTTTCTCTCTCTCTCTCTCTCTCTCTCTCTCTCTCTCTCTCTCTCTCTCTCTCTCTCTCTCTCACACACACACACACAAAGAGGGTCAATCCCATTCCTTGGATAAAGAACCATTTATTAGCTTTAAGAACCCCCACTGAATTTAACAAATGGAAGAGATAAGTGGGAAGGGAAGAGACACAAGGAACAGGAGCCAGTTTTTTTTTTTAATAAGTTTCACTCGTTGATGTCTATGAAGTGAAATATTATGTGAAATCCATCTATGAAGTTTCTACTTGATAACGTTTAACACTGAACTAAACGCCATCTTGTATGTTAATGAAAGAATATATGGACAAAAATGTCAGTAGGACACAAAACGCTGTTCATGTCATTTGACTGACAAGACGTTTCGTCCACCAGGGTCTATATTAATTATAAAGTCCCTGTTGGGAGAAGCATCTCCTAAAATGCCAATAACTTATGTTTTATGAACAAAACGCAGCCAGGACTTGAGTGCGTAGCAGCGTGTGACGCTCATCACGCTCCAGAAGCTAGTTATGACGCAGCTAGACGCACACGCAGCGAGCAACACACACACACACACACACCATAACAACTCAGAACCAGAGACAGGACGACAGACTCTGTGAGACTCTGAAGACTTGGAGATTAACAAGCGAAACTCTCCCCGCTAATAACTACATCCTCGAAGTTTAAAGCAAAACATGTATACAAGTGACTCAGGCACTATCTCTGGGGCGCATGGGGTAATTAGGCATGTTCTTTTTACATCTATTAACCCTGTTTACCTAGCTGTAAATAGGTACCTGGATGCTAGCTGAATGCTTTGGGTCACATGGTAGGGGTGCAGCATGCCTTAGCTGAGCTGGATATTAAAATGAATTAATTAGGATAACAGTTCGTTGCTTGTAAATTCAACAGTGTTAAAAAAACAGATGTGAAACTGTCTTTATTACCATAATAATAGCAAAAGAATAATTATATATATTACCATAATAACAAAGGAAGAAAAAAAAGAAAGAGAAGAGAAGAGAAGGTTAGTAAGTGAAACATGGAGGTGAATGTCCGTAGAGATTTTAAGAAGCATATTTAGTGTAGTCTACAGTGTAGAGCTTTACTAATAATAATAATAATAATAATAATAATAATAATAATAATAATAATAATATTTATAATAATGATAATTATAATAATACTAATAATAATTATAATAATACTAATAATAATACTAATAATAATTATATTAATCATAATCATAACCACAATAGTAATAATTATAATAATAACAATTATTTATAACAGTCTTATGAGCGATGATGTGACAGTCATGATACAGTGTTACTGTGAACATCATAGGTGTTCGAGGATGGTGGACGAACATTTACACGCCTGATCACTAAATGATCGAGGTTAAATCTGGGTAATAATAACGAATCAATGCTTTCACGTGTTGTGAGTGATTGACTAAATGGAACCAGGAAATCAATCTCCAGCGAGTTACTTTTAGATGAAAAGATACACCAACCAGTTCAGTGTCTCATAAATCTGCCTATCCAGGGTAAAACATTTGTGGTTACAGTGAGGCGTATGCTAACCTTGTTATGGAGTATAAAAATATTGATAGTTGGATCAATTTTATCAGGCCGGCACATTCCAGGAGATAGCACACTGGCCTGCTATTCCTAAGATTGATTTGCCATGGGTTGAAACCCTACTCGTTCTATGATTCATCCAGCGTTAATCTCAATGGAATGGTGCCTAAGGAGACGATCCGCTAAATTTTTAGCTAAAATCTTGGGAGAAACAAAGGTGAAAACAAAAAGATTCCAAACATCTGTGTCCACGACCCTAGACCAGGTCAGCATTAATGTTTCCTGTAACCGACTACGTTTTAAGAAGGAAAGCAAACTCTCTTGAAATATAGGTCTTACTCTCAACCTGTTTAGCAATGCCTGAAGAGGGTATCTAGCTAGACAGAAACTATTCACGCTGTTCCTGTTTTGCTGAGCGTAGGTTGCTTGAATGTATTACCCATATTTTTATTTTTATTAATTTTCTAGTGTGAATTACAGAAGTACAATCAGTCAAAAACCATAGCAATAAAATGTAGGACTGACATGGTTCAGAGTGTGGCAAGTTGTGGTAGTGTCGACAAGGTAGACAGTGTCGGGCACAATCCTACTACATTCTAGTGATTAGAAGAGGAAGGATCGAGTCTCAGTCATTACCTTTACTGAATTATCTACACTGGTTTATTGCTTCATATGAAATAAATATATAAGTAATTCTTAGGGAATCTGATAAAGCTTCTAAATTCCGCTACGATACATCAACGGCGCAATTGTGATGTACTCTGGTACCCTTGCCAGGATCAACGGTGTTCCAGTGATGTACTCTGGGGTGCCCATACAAAAGCGAAAAGTACTCTTCTGATGTTCTATGGTGTACCCTTGTCAGTGTCAACAGTACTCTTGTGATGTACTCTGGTACCCTTGCCAGGGTCAACGGTGTTCCAGTGATGTACTCTGGGGTGCCCATATCAAAGCGAAAAATACTCTTCTGATGTACTATGGTGTACCCTTGCCATTGTCAACAGTACTCTTCAGATGAAATCTGATGCAACTCTGCCAGAGTTTGTCAGCATTAATAAGGTTGTTTATAACTCCTGCGGATTTACAGTTTCCCCCAAAATAAAGTAATATCAATAGCTGTCCTGTTATTTTTTAATTAGTTTAAGAATGTATTCATTAACTCAAATAAATATCATGTATTTATTTTTTTTTTTCCTAATAAACACAGAAAAAAAAATAATACTTCAATAACTAACAAGAAAAAATAGACACAGAAGTTTACTTCAGTAAACAGTTTTCCGTAATTACTCGTATTTAATAGTAAACTTCAAGATCGTATGGTAAACTTCAAGATCGTATGGTAAACTTCAAGATCGTATGGTAAACTTCAAGATCGTATGGTAAACTTCAAGATCGTATGGTAAACTTCAAGATCGTATGGTAAACTTCAAGATCGTACGGTAAACTTCAAGATCGTACGGTAAACTTCAAGATCGTATGGTAAACTTCAAGATCGTACGGTAAACTTCAAGATCGTATGGTAAACTTCAAGATCGTATGGTAAACTTCAAGATCGTACGGTAAACTTCAAGATCGTATGGTAAACTTCAAGATCGTACGGTAAACTTCAAGATCGTATGGTAAACTTCAAGATCGTATGGTAAACTTCAAGATCGTATGGTAAACTTCAAGATCGTACGGTAAACTTCAAGATCGTACGGTAAACTTCAAGATCGTATGGTAAACTTCAAGATCGTATGGTAAACTTCAAGATCGTACGGTAAACTTCAAGATCGTAGTAAACTTCAAGATCGATGGTAAACTTCAAGATCGTACGGTAAACTTCAAGATCGTATGGTAAACTTCAAGATCGTATGGTAAACTTCAAGATCGTATGGTAAACTTCAAGATCGTATGATAAACTTCAAGATCGCATGGTAAACTTCAAGATCGTACGGTAAACTTCAAGATCGTATGGTAAACTTCAAGATCGTATGGTAAACTTCAAGATCGTATTGTAAACTTCAAGATCGTATTGTAAACTTCAAGATCGTATGGTAAACTTCAAGATCGTATGGTAAACTTCAAGATCGTATGGTAAACTTCAAGATCGTATTGTAAACTTCAAGATCGTATGGTAAACTTCAAGATCGTATGGTAAACTTCAAGATCGTATGGTAAACTTCAAGATCGTATGGTAAACTTCAAGATCGTATGGTAAACTTCAAGATCGTATGGTAAACTTCAAGATCGTATGGTAAACTTCAAGATCGTATGGTAAACTTCAAGATCGTATAGTAAACTTCAAGATCGTATGGTAAACTTCAAGATCGTATAGTAAACTTCAAGATCGTATTGTAAACTTCAGGATTAAAGTAGTCTTGACGGGATGTGTGCAGGTGCCACATAGCCATAATAACTCTCGCGTAGTAGATAGGTTTTAAACCCCATTTTTCTTTCGAGAAAATGTCGCAGAAAATTTTCAACTAAAATTAGTGGCTTCTTTTACATTAACATGATCACCTGTTTTATAACTGTAAAGACGATTTTATTCGGATAATTAACTTGATGTGGGAGTAACCCGAAATCAGTATGGCTTATTTCTATTTGGGCAATTTGAATCCTTTTCCCTAGAATGCAACCAGCAATTGTCTGCTTGGTAGACATGCCTAACTGCATAAGAAAACATGCTTAATATCTACACCCATCCAATGATCGAATCTCGAGTCCCTCAGATGTGACCAGAAGATGTTACAACTTGACACACGAGCCACCTCGTAGTCCAAGAGCTACAGCTCTTGGCTTACAGCTAAAAGGATATGGGTTGAATATTTTGCAGAGCGAGATACATGGGCAAGTGTCCTATAAAATTTGAATTACTAATACTGACGTACACAATTCCTGATTATTATTATTATTATTATTATTATTAAAAAAAAGAAGAGCTAAACACACAATTCCTGAGCACACATAATACATTAATATACATTACTTTTGAAACTTGGGATTTATATATTCGTAAAGAGCTGCGTATTATATTAAGGAGCTCTTTCCCACACATAAATTCCCAATTTATAGTTACAAATCACCAAAACATTGGTAGGGTGTGGAAGAGGGCGGGGCCTCTGCCCTGTGAGCAGAGATCTACTGTCGTCTTACTGATAGAGCTGAAGCGCTCGATACCTGGCTACCACCACGCGAAACTTCAGAACATTGTATTTCGGAACATATGGGTACTTGTTGCCGTACTAACCTTCCTCTGTTTACACGTTATTATGCGATGAGTAAACACTGTTGCTTAACAAGCCAACCCTCTCACCACTGAGACGTCGCTATTCTCACTTTATCACCACAGACTCAGTCTCACTATCTCGGAGTCTTCACTCGTAGTGAGAATGAAGACTCACCAGTTCCACCACACCTAAACAGTTGTTTACGAATTAAGTTTTTATATTGCAGTGTATATGTTAAGTGAGCTGTTTTGACGGTATTAGATGAAGATTTATTTTAATCAGAACTTTTGTATTTGATATAACCAGCTTTTGTGCTTGGTATATTGTTCATTCGTATTTTAGTACTGATGAGACACCGAAAGATTTAGAAATTATAGATAAATAAAGATGTTTTTTAGGGAGATGATGCCGGTGTCCTTTATATGCGTAAGATTCCCGAAAAGAAAATCCACTGCTGAAATTTTACAAACACACACGCACATACATACACCACAAACTGGGCAAGAAAACAGGGAGGTCTCCATATTCTAAGATAAGATGTATTTTATTATGGCTGGGTTGGTTAATGGGGTTGAAAGCCAGTAGACTACACTAGGGTCATTAAGCTGCATGGTAACCTTTTCACCACCAGTCAGTAATACTTTAATCCCTAAAATAGTTATTAAAGTAAACTCTCAGCATATATACGCTGTTTAGAAGGACAAAAAAATACAAAGAAGATATAACTTGGATAATTTTAAAATGAAAATGAAACTATGAGATAAAAATATATTTTTATTCATATATATATATTTCCTAATTTAATAATACTTTTAGCAGGTGAGAAAGTAAACATTTTAAAGATTAAGAAAATAAACGAATAATCATAGTTGATAAAGGAAAACAATATTATTATAGTAGGTAATTTTAATATGTTAGATGAGCTATGAGTTTGATATGGATAAGAAATATAAATAAAAGTGTAAATATGGTAACTGTTGTTTTGCGTATTAAAATAAACAATAGAAGTGCGAGTTGACTGCGATTTTTTTGGGCAATAACAGAGAACAATAAGCAATAATTTGAAAGAATGTAAGAAGCGGTATTAAAAGGATACTTGAAAAATCTTTTCATCAATAGTGGTAGATGGTTATGATAAAATCTGAAGAGAACGTGTCCTCAAGCAACTGGGATTAAAAAAGATACCATCAACATAAAAACTATTCCTGTAACTACTAGTAGGTGGTTATAGGAATAGTTACTAATAGGATCACCGAAAAATGTGGTGTTATTTCGTCTCCAAGTTGAGGGCTATTTAGGAACTCTTTTAGTTACGGTATTTCCAATTGGTTCCAATATATTAAGTCTTTGTGAGAGGATCTCTCACAAAGATATAACTAAGAATGAAGAGTGAGTGCAGAGGAGCTGGTGCGGTCATAAACAAATGTCTGTTGCAGAGTGATTTATGGTCAACTGACGGGTGTCCGTGGAACGGGACGTGTGATGCGTGTGAGAATCGTTTCGAACCAACGGTACAACGGTAGCAAACGGCATGGATCTCATCACTTGCCTCCAGCGTTGAGAATGCCAACCCTTCTCATGAAATCAAAGAACTCATCCCCACGTTCAATAAGCTCCAGGCACGACTTGAATGTGTCGCTGGTGAAGCAGCCGCTCCTTGGAATAATAAAAATAAATAAGTTATTTAGAATACCCTCGAGACTTAAATCTAAGGAAAGCAAATAAATGCAGGAAGCAAATTCCTAATAATATGGATTTGGGAGAGAAAATGATATAAGGCATTCCAAACAAGCTACAGCAGAGCTGCTACAGATAATGCAAACATCTTTAAATTATTAAAATATCATAATTATCATTAATATTATTCATATTACCAATATTTTGCAGTTTTAATTTAAGGACTAATTAGTGCCATCAGGAATTGTAATAAAGGAGAACAATAAACAAAGTGAAATATAATATTCGTAACCATGGAAGACCAAAGATAATAGTGTAACAAACACTGATCAATAGCACAAATAACCTTACTTGGGTGATACAGTTGACGTTCAATTTCACTGAAGAGGGTCTCAGAGTGAGCCGAAATGTACAGTACACATCAGTCCTTGTATTTTATTCAAATTAATTCACAAAATGAATTTAAATCACTAGACCATGTTTCGGTTGGTTATGGAGCATTATCAAGTCACGATTATTAGTTAGTAATTATGAATTATATTTACTGTAGATCCAGTCACAGCAGTGACTTTCATTCTTCTTTGAGCTTTGATGTTCCCGCGTGGGTTAGTTTGTGTCAACAAATACCTCCTGTACTGTGTGACTTGTTAAATTCCATCTGTACCTTGTAATTTGTTAAATATCACATGTACAGTGTGACTTATTAAATACCACATGTACTTGTGACTTATTAATGGTCCAAATCTGACGGAAATGCCACATAAGATTCAGTCACTTAAGTGCTGCTTATCTGTGTATCGTGTGTTAATAACTTGTCGTGTATACAGATGATTACTCACCTACAGTCAACCTCTATTTCAGGATCTCTGAGGACATTATAGCAGTCTCCACATACTCTCAACAACATGGTGTGTATATGTCTGTTGCCTATGGCTCCAGGACAGTCCCCCGTTAACGTTGACGTTGTGTGGTGAACAAGAAGACCCACCACCACCATTAACAGCCACGGCCTCTGGAAGGTTAGACATGCAGTTACTGTAATGCTGATGCTTGACTTAGTACATCTACAACATAGTTGTAGATGTACATAATTCTGTTTATTAAAAAAACGGATCATAGTGTGATGTACAGTTTTTTTCCTGCCTAATGCGAGGGATTTGGTTCTGTTGTGATGTGTTCTTGATATTTATTATGACCATTAGGCCCGTCTTTTTTAGGGAAGATGATTTATTTACGACCCTAGACACATCATACATTGGGTACATTATAAAGTATTTAGTGCAAGCACTTAGTCCTTCCCTGGACAAACACATTCAGAGGATTAATAACACCACAGAGAACAGAATAATTCCCGACTTCAGAGGATTTACTTCCAAGGAAAAAATGAGGCAATTGAACGTGTATACCTTGGACAACAGGAGTATCAGAAGTGGCCAGTTGACCTTCTGTAAAACAATCAGAGGCCTTGAAGGGGAGACTATAGATAAAGAAAATGACATGGGACAAAGTAACATATATGGAACCTAAAAACGAGAATGCACCAGACAGATATTAGAAAATACTTCTCTGGTTTCATCGTGGTTAAGAAGTACAGTGATTTGGATAAGGATATGGTGGAGGTGGACTCTGCATGAAGTTTCAAGTTCAGGTACGATAAGATTGAAAAAAAGCTAGGGCAAACGTCCTAGAGGGACTAGGAGCTGTTGCACCCACACTCACACACACACACACACACACACGGGGCCAGGAGCTGAGTGCGGGGCCAGGAGCTGAGTCTCGACCCCTGCAACCACAATTAGGTGAGTACACACACACAAACTGGCCTACCCGAGTGGCAACATTTGCAGCTCTTGCCATACTGACTGGGGATCGGTCTCAGGCTGGAAGGAAAAAAATACTACCATTGCAATCTAAAAACCAGAGTGGGTGGTGCTCGAGCCCATGGTAGGCGAGTCCTAAAACTCACAGGCCAGTGTGTTAACAACTGGACAAGCTCGCTTCTATTTGAGAATGGGTTCGAGCCTTGCCAGTTCTATCATTTTTTTTCCAATCGTATTATTCCCATTTTGTGAGTCATTATAATTAAAAATACATAATAAATATTTACTGAAGACGAGTATAATTCTGATCCTGTAACTGTAAGTGGGTTATTATATCAGAGAATCAGCTAATGAGAGAAAGTTACCAGACATTCAGATGCATGTAAGAAGAAGTTATCGGATACAGAAGTATTAGACAAGTGCAAAATAGAGCGAATAAATAATAACCAAGAAGGGAAATTCGGTGTGAAAGACAAAACACAAAGAGTCAAAGCTGAATGCAACATCAGTCAGACGCAAAATGAAATGAGTAAAAAAATAATTATATAGCACCTAACTCTGATGTAAGAATTGTATTGTATCGTGTAAGTAAGAAATTTTGTAATTAAAACAGGGAAGCGAATTCTTGATTTTGCATTAGCAAGTCTCCAACACTTTTACTTTATAATCGATATGGTTATGAAATACAAAATACTGGACAACCGGTTCGATCCCCAGTACACCTTAGCAGTGGTGAATGAAAGAGGATTGTCTTAATAACATATATAAAACATGTTTACCTCTAGATATATTGTTTACGAGAGTGAGAATAATCTGTACTAACCAGCACAGAGTAAGATTGAGTTGCGTGGTTAACCATCTCTTGTGACACTTGGAGACGCTTAGTTTCTTGCAACTCAGAGGGAAATCCGAATGTTTTTATTTTCTGGAGACACAAGTACAGTGACGAGTGGAGCTCTGAAGAGGAATTCTGGGGCTTCAAAGCGACTGACGATGTTACACCAGGAATACAAGTGTTGACAGTGAAATTCAAAGTATATGTGTCTGGTCTACGTCAAGCCTGACACCAGGGTGGACAAGACACGTGTCTGGCGTGAGTCTGGGAGAAGAGTGGTAGCAAGAAAGGGGACAGGAGAAGCTTGTTCAGCTTCCTCTGAGGATGATGCTGGTGGTGATGGTGATATTCCAGGAGTCATCTCTTATATGAAGCCACTCGTGTCGTTGGCGTAATTCCTGTGAATGCAAAAATAGAGCTATTATAGACACGCTGGTGATTATGCTTCTGAAAATTGAATGTAACCTGACTGCTTTTTTCCCACAAATCTACGCACACATTCACTAAAATTTCTATTGAAAATAAATGCTTTTAAAAAAAAAAATTATGTAAAAAGAATCTCATGATGAATGACTTTAGGACAAGAGAACCGGGATCCAGTGGTCATGAGGGTTGGGAATTTTGACCATAGTCTGGTGGGCTTAATAACGTTCTTCGTCAGAATGATGAATTATTTCATTCATAAAATTTTAATGATTATTGTTATATCAATGGGTAAGGGCTAAACCCATAGGAAGGTAATAAGATTTGATCCGAGAAAGAGAAAAGTAGCTCTAATTTCTTGAATCAAGAGCCCTTCGCCCCTTTGAAAGATGACTGGCAGAATCCAATTTATTCAAGGATTTTGTAAATTAAAAATGTACCTCTTATCTATCTTTATGTTTCCTCTCCTTGAAGTTGGAGTCTTGATGCTGGTGAAGGGCTCTTGATCTAAGGCATGAGAGCTTCCGTCCACTTAGCCGGATCAAACATGATTATCCCCCATTTTCCAAGCACTGTATTACCCGTACGGATTTAGTGCCTCCAATCTTATATATGTATTAATAATAGTGCGTCTCAGAAACACGTCAAAATGACATGCAAATTTTATTACCAACACTGACAACCAGTATACATTACATGTATGTAAACACACATGCATGTAATGTATATTGTGTGTGTACTCACCTATTTGTACTCACCTGTTTGTGGTTCAGGGGTCGAGACTCAGCTCGTGGCCCGCCTCTTCACTGATCGCTACTGGGTCCTCTCTCTCCCTGCTCCATGAGCTTTATTATACCTCCTCTTAAAGCTATGTATGGTTCCTGCTAGGGTGTCCAGCTGAGGTTTGAGGGTATTTGAGGGTGCTGGTTGGAAGAGGAATGATTCTTGGAAAACTGATATAAAGAGGGTGGTATGGGAGAACAATTAACATATAATAATAATAATAATAATAATAATAATAATAATAATAATAATAATAATAATAATAATAATAATTATAATAATAATAATAATATCTTTATTTACTACAAGTACATGTACATGGTATACAGGTCTAGCTGACATCAATGACATACTACTATATAAAAAGCCCCTTGTTATGCAGATCATTTCGGGCAAATTAGGTCAGTTTTGTCCCGGGATGCGACCCACACCAGTCGACTAACACCCAGGTACTGATGGGTGAACATAGACAACCGGTGTAAGGAATCACCTCCGATGTTTCCATCCATTCACCGGGAATCAAACCCGGACCCTCACCGTGTGAAGCGAGAGCTTTTGCCACCAGACCACGGGGCACCGTACGGGTGGAAACGTTAGGACACGTTTACTTGAGTCACCTGCTGTACCTGTTCACCTATCAGTAAAATAGGTACCTGGGTGTTAGTCAACTGGTGTGGGTCGCATTCTGAGGAAAATAACTGACCCAATTTGCCCGAAATACTTTGCATAACAAGAGGCTTTCTATATAGTAGTATGTCATTGAGGTCAGCTAGACCTGTATACCTTGTACATGTACTTGTAGAAATAAAAGATTATTATTATTATTATTATTATTATTATTATTATTATTATTATTATTATTATTATTATTATTATTATTATTATTATTATTGTTATTATTATTATTATTATTATTATTATTATTATTATTATTATTATTATTATTATTACGAGCAGATTTTACAATATAAAATATCTGGACAGCAGAAAATATGGATAGACAAACTGAAATAACTGAGCTGAGAAGAAGTGCAAAAAGGACGGCCATTGAGTGAATAATAGTCTTAAACTGAGTGAGATGTTAAAAGCAGGTGGGGATATAATTTTAAAGGGCTTGGAATATTTGTTTAAAACATGGATGAAAGAGGAGGAGTTGATTCACCGGGAATTCTCCCGGCCCGGGTCTTTACCAGATGGCGACCCGGCTCCGGCTCCCTGGCGTGGGAGTGTCAGAGACCTATGTCTCCCATGGGAGGGGGGTACCCCTCACCCGCGGGACCAACTGGCCCCAGGCCTAGCCACATTCCCCACCAGCACGAGGCATGGAGGTAGATAGATGCTAGGCCTCTCTGGTCTGCCACCTTCCTTAACGGGAAGGGTAGGCTTACGAGCTGCAGATGGTAGCAAGCTCCAGCCTTGGCACCTACCATGACCTAGAAGGGCTGGGCATGGTGATCGACTGGATGAAAGACTTGACGGTATCTAAAAATAGGCAGAGACCATGCATAATAAAAAGGAAGACAAGAGAGAGTGTAAGAAATATATGGAAATAGTCCTTTTGAGTATACTGGGGAAAGTTTACGATAAAAATATTATTAAGAGAATTAGTGGTAAAATAGAAAATAGAATAAAAGAAGTTGAAAGAGAAACAAATTTCAAATGTGGAGTGTGTTGTTGGTGGAGGTACTCCCATACTATTAATGTGGAGTGTGTTGTTGGTGGAGGTACTCCCATACTATTAATGTGGAGTGTGTTGTTGGTGGAGGTTCTCTCACACTATTAATGTGGAGTGTGTTGTTGGTGGAGGTTCTCTCACACTATTAATGTGGAGTGTGTTGTTGGTGGAGGTCCTCTCCCATTGTTAATATAGAGTGTGTTGTTAGTATAGGAATGTCACGGTCCTGATGTGGGGTGTGTTGGTTGTGGAAGAATTTTTCACCCTTTTGATATAGAGTGTTATTGATGGAGGAATTTTCTCCACTTTAATGTTCCTGATGTGGAGGATGTTGACGTTGTTAGAGGAGGATGATGTACTACCACACTAGAGGTTCCTTCCCCCAGGAACAGTGTAATTGGCCAGTCACTAAATGTACCCTTCAGGGACTGGATGACTGGCGGACTCCACAGTTTCGTCCGGGGACTCTCTGACGCCACACAATTGCAGAGGTCAGGGCCCATTGATGTACAATTCACAGTCTACTAAGCTCTAATAACAAGACCCGGTCTTGTCCTACTCTTATATTATTTTCCTTGTCTGTGTGACTCCTCACGATATGTTAAAATATATGACAAAAATATATTAAGAATTGTGATGGAGACGACGAAGTACCTTTTTCCCAATGCACGAAAAATTATACGATATAATTATCTTACATAAAAAATCAGGCATTATTGCAAATGAGAATTCGAGTATTATTTTTTGTACTTAAAGTGCAGATTAGCAAATGATATTACTTGAACATTATGATAAATTTAGTGTTCTTCAAAACATCACCTCAGCACAGTAACAGTTTGCGAAAATTGCACTTTCCAGTGACAAGAACTTGAGGAGAAAAGTAGCAAGAGAGAACCGGGTAGAAATGAATTAAGATCCAATTTCTTTAGGCGTCTAGCTGACGTGAGACCCAGAGTTACCGTGTATTATATGGGGTCTTTGCTGGAACGAAGGCGACCTCCGTGATTCATCTGGACTCACGCTCTCTTCCCGACCTCCAGGCGCCGCTAATTCTCATCAGGAATCCTTATGATCGATGTCTTCCGTAAGTTATTTATAAGTCTCTGCGTGATTGTGGAGGGCGACGCTCTGGCGGCGGGAACTCGAGTCAGATTGAAGCCTCACACACCTGTTGCCTGCGTTATGAAAGAACTGAACCTTCGCACACCTGCTGCCTGAGTTATGAGAGGATTGAAGCCTCACATACCTGCTGCCTGAGTTATGAGAGGATTGAAGCCTCACACATACTTGCTGCCTGAGTTATGAGAGGATTGAAGCCTCACATACCTGCTGCCTGAGTTATGTGAGGATTGAAGCCTCACATACCTGCTGCCTGAGTTATCAGAAGATTGAAGCCTCACATACCTGCTGCCTGAGTGATGTGAGGATTGAAGCCTCACATATCTGCTGCCTGAGCTATGTGACGATTGAAGCCACACATACCTGCTGCCTGAGTTATGTGAGGATTGAAGCCTCGCACATCTGCTGCTTGCTTTATGAGACGACTGAAGCCTCATACCGGCTGCCTGTTATATTAGAAGACTGAAGCCACACACATTTGCTCCCTGAGTTGTGAGAGAATTAATGTCTCCACATCTGCTGCCTGAGTTATGAGACAATTGAAGCCTGACACTTCTTCTTGGAGATAAATGGTATATAATACTGAAACGATGGAAAAGGGGACATAAATGCATGCCTTTATTGACTACGTTTCGCCCACACGATTGGAACGAGGTTTGACCTCCGGACACTAGTGGAAATAAGTCATTTTGTCTGAATTTTTTTGGAGTTATTCTAAATGATTTACACTATGTATGATAATTGTACTTATGTATACCTGTGCCTAAATAAGCTTACTCCTGCTGCATCTGTTCACCTAACAGAAAGTAGGTGCCTGGGTGTTAGGCGACTGGTGTGTGTAGCATCCTGGGGAATAGTAAATCTATTTAGGTACATAAATACAGTTTCCCAAATTATCATAGTAACATATTTGTAAATTACCTAAGATAACCCCCAAAAAGTCAGGTAATGTGACTCATTTCCTCATGGCTTTATTGAGTTATCCTGGGGTTCCAGCCCTTCGGATTAATAATCCGAATATAATCTTAAAGGACCCCAGTGGAAATAAACCACTTTGTAAAGTAGTAAAGTAAAGTCTAACTGTTCCGTGTTATCATAGATAATTTACGCATGTGTTACTTATATGTACCTGGTAGGCAAAGCTCTCGCTTCACACGCTGAGGTGTCCGGGTTCGATTCATGGCAAGGGTAGGTATCTGGGTGTTAGTCGATTAGTGTGGGTCGCATCCTGGGACAAAATTGTCCTAATTTGCCCGAAATGATCTGTATAACAACGGGTTTTCTATATATTAATATGTCATTGATGTCAGCTAGGCCTGTATACCTTGTGCATGTACTTGTAGAAATACAGATTTTATTACTATTATTATTATTATTATTATTATTATTATTATTATTATTACTTACTTACTTACTAAAGGTTACGTCCTCTGTATACCAATTTCTTTTTGTTTCATCGAAGTCTACCCACTGTTCGTCGCGTTTTCTTCAATACAACAGAAAAAGCATTGAATTTTGATTATAAACTAAACTATGTTAGCAGAAGGTAAGACGTTTCTCAGATAATTAAACCTGGAGAATTAATGCCCTAGGATGGTTAAAAAAAAATCAATCCGTGTGGTGTATTTCTTCTTGGATCCTTCACGTCCTCTCTTCCAGGATGCAACCCACAACAGTAGACTGGTTTGTTGGTTTATTGGGTTTAAAAACCAATCGACCATTCGAGGGTTATTGCCAATCCCCATAGGCCACAATAAATTTATCCCTCATCACCAATACCGTGACGGATAAGCTCAAGGCGACCTGAGTTATGGCCAGTTCACAAATAACCCGCACTAAAGAGACTGACGTCCTATCTGAACAGTTGGTCCGAGGTCAGCTTGTTATTGCACTCATCGTCATATTTAAGAATCTAGGGAAAACGGTATACTATCAAATAGTTAAGTATGTTAAAGACTATAGCATCCTCCACAGTTATCAACCCAATTTCAGATCTTAACGGTTTCCTAATTAATTAATCTGTTGCGTTACCCTGGAACGTAAGTGTCAATAGGGAATCTCTCTGGTGTAATATAATAATATCTTTATTTCTACAAGTACATGTACAGCGTATACAGGCCTAGCTGACATCAATGACATACTACTATATAGAAAGCCCCTTGTTATGCTGAGCATTTACCGCAAATTAGGTCAGTGTCCCAGGATGCTACCCACACCAGTCCACTAACACCCAGGTACCCATTTTACTGATGGTTAGAATAGGTTCGTCAGGACACCGGACAGGTGGGTGAACATAGACAACAGGTGTAAAGAAACACTCCCAATCTTTCTACCCTGGCTTTGAATCAAACCCAGACCCCTCGAATTGTGAAGCAAAAGCTCTAGCCACCAGGCCACCAGAGCCCACATTATATACAAACTACAAGTTTAAATTATATATGAACACCAGGAAACAAATTGTCAAGGTCAGTAAAACAGAATCAGAACCCTAGACGATAACATGTGGAGTTCCTTAAGGAAGTATTTTGGGACCCCTATTATTTCTGTATCACGAAAATGATATGTCCATTAAGGTGAAGTGAAAACTCTTACTGTATGCAGATGACAGTGATCCCTATGTCTCAGGTAAAGACCCAAAGGATATATCTAATGTACTGTCACTCCAGCCAGATTCTTGCAGACAGGTTAATAGATAACAGAAAACAAACTGTTACTACTATTGCCTCGCTTCACTCCACTTTCTGTCTCTTCTGCCCCTACTACTACTACTACTATTACTACTACTACTACTACTACTACTACTACTACTACTACCACTACTACTTCCACTAAAAACATTACCTCCACCACAACCATCTCCATTTCTTTCTCCCTCCTCTTTTTATCCTCTCCTTGCTTTTATCTCGTATATATACTGACTCCCTCACCTTCGTGTGTTAGTGTGTGAATAGTTAATGGTTAAACTCGGACCGAAACGTTGTCATAAGTTTCTTCTTTGTGCGAGTTATTCGTGTAACGCCACACTTACGAAAATCAAAAGCCATGTTATTTTGCCAAAGGTAAATTAAAAAGGGTAAATACCCTTTGATCCATGCATGCCAGGTGATTGAAAATGAACAGTGTATTGAAAAAAGTAAATGCCAGGCAGGCAGGACCCTTGGGTAGCTCTTATACAATGCTATGGCAATTTTTTTGTTCTTTATGGTACTCTGCTCTAACAAAAAACTGAAAGAAAAATAAATTATCCAGAATACGATGACGGGATTAATCCTGGACCTGGTTCTAGGAGAACATGTAAGCCAGGATGGATTACAACTAAAGGAAATGATGAACATTTCAGATAGGGTAAGACAGCTAAAGCTCAGTCACGTATACAAAATCGCTAACAACCAATGTTTAGACTATTTTGCTGCAAATTTTGTCAAGGTTACGAACCAAAGCTAGTATAGCACTTGAGGGATGTAAACACAATTTGAAGTGCCTACAGAAGGCGGCCAGGCCTCAAACACGTTCTATTACACAGCAATAAAGGAGTGGAATGGCTGCCTGATCACGTCAAGGCCAGTCTTAATGTAAACCAATGTAGGAAGAGAACTAAAGAGTACCTGATAAATGAAGCAGCAGAAATGGACGTAAGTGATTTCTTGTATAGTTAATAATCTTGTAGCTGTTATTACTAAATTGATTATATTTTCATTTTAATACTCATGTATTTCATTGGCATGTAATTAATTTATTCAGTTTATTTTTTTTAGTCAAAAACGATAACTAATTTTTACAGCACCAAATAGTTATGCTATACGAAGACCACAATGAAAGTAAGTCATTTTGTCTGACCTTTTCTGGGTTATCATAAATAATTAACACATATGCAAATATGTCAGGTAATTATGCAAATATGTCAGATAACCTTACTTATTGACTTATTTATTCTACTTACTTTAATTGCTTACTAAGACTGTCAGTAACCTATTCAGTATTTTTCACCAGTCAAGAATACTTTAATCCCTAAAATAGGGATTACAGTAAAGTCTCTGTGTATATAAACTAAGAGGTATACACCTCTTGGTGTATATATCCACAACACTCGACTGACTTCTATTACTCTTGTTTCTGAAATAATTCACCTATAAGTTACAATATTAGACAATTGTAAAAACCTAAACATATGAATCGAATCTGAAGAGAAACTTACTGAAGTTTAGACTTCTCCTTAAAATATTTGATAAATAATAATAATAATAATAATAATAATAATAATAATAATAATAATAATAATAATAATAATAATAATAATAATAATAATAATAATAATAATAATAATAATAATAATCAGTTACTCTCGAGCCACTCATCACTTATCAAAAGTCAAGACTCAAAACTATGATTTCAAAAACACGCAATTCATACTTGAGTCGGTAAAATTTAAAACAAACAAACGTGTTTATTTTAATTTGCTTATAGAATATGGACGAGATAATTACATTCAAAGAATTGTTATGTTATGTTCTACGAAGCACTAAACCCGTGTCTCTCATTCAGGAAATTTTTCACTCTTTTGGAAACGTATAAGAGAGGTAATGAGAAACATTCAGTAAACGGAGACTTTTATTTAGACGACGTATCACTTATATGGGGCTTAATGTTGCAGGTTTTTCTTGAAGCAGACACAGATGCAGTGTAATGTGGTCTCCACTAACAATATTTCTTCAACGAGATGGGCTTCATCAAGTCCCCAAATGAAATAACCTTGAAATAACCCACAGTGTGGGTGAAATTGTCAGTAATGGATTTCATTACACTGCAATTCTCTCTCTCTGATACCATCGTGTCAGTATTTTACACGGTTGCTCTTCGTGTGTCTTCTTACCGATTGTCGGCGCTGCCGTCATACTTCGACTATACTGCAACAGAGCCCAAAGAAAGTCTCCAGCACGGACGTCTTGCATGGAAACGCAGGTTACGAGAGCACGCGAGGCTCTTTGAGAGATTAGAATATTCTAGGAAGTGAGAAGTTTCTGTTTGTGATTACGGAGAGACATATTAGTAGCGAGACGAGTTTCATGAACGTAATACATACAAAGAAAAAAGTGTAAAATAGCTGTGTGTGCTTTCCATAAACATATATATATATATATATATATATATATATATATATATATATATATATATATATATATATATATATATATATATATATATATAGTTTATGGTAGCACACAACTATTTTACACATTTTTCTTTGTAATATACGTTCATATATATATATATATATATATATATATATATATATATATATATATATATATATATATATATATATTAAAATATATATATATATATATATATATATATATATATATATATGATATGGAGGTTACAAAAGAAAGTCAACCTCATTTTCGAATATTAGTAGGCGCCTTCATCTGTAACGTCAACTAAATTCACTACAAACCGAATTAGACTCGAACCGACAGCTCCTTGTGTGCGATGCCTACGCTTCACCCCAGGGCTGCTGTGGTGGTATGCTGTGGTATACTGGTGGTATACTGGTGGTATACTGCGATGTAAGCACCTTTTCAGGTATTCACAACACAGATGGAGGTGCCTATGTACATGCGTAAATGCTTAGAAGGGTTCTGTAATAGGCCTACTAGAACACCTATGCAATTAATTGTTTTGTTAACGACCAACTGAAAATGCTGTCAATCCTATAAAAGAATTAAACATATTAAGCTGAATAAAAAGCTTATGTATTAAAGCTTTCCTCAGAAGTCGTTTTTTACTGTTTCGTTTTGTTGTTATTACTGCTGTTGCATTTTAATGATGATAATAATAATAATAATAATAATAATAATAATAATAATAATAATAATAATAATAATAATAATAATAATAATAATAATAATAATAATAATAATAAAAATAAAAATAATAATAATGCTACATCTACTGATAATAATAATTTAATAATTATAATAAAAATAACAATAATACCAATAATATTTAATATTATGATTATTAACGTGTTGATAGTTTTGCTTTATTTTTTAAAAAGAAGTTTGTCAATGATACAACACAGATATCTTAATTTTTCTCATAAGACTTGCTGATAAGCTTCACCATTCTTTTTTTTGCAAGGATTTTTTTATATGACATATTTTTAGAATGTTATTCTATGAACCCATTCTTGATACAGGGCTGATAAGAGTTTATCATCTTTGAATCCACTCTTGGTTAAGAGCAGATAGAGCATCTCATTTCTTTGGAAAGTTTTAGAATGTTACTCTGCACTCCTTTGAACTCGTATATATTGGATTGGTGGGCCAATTTTAGAATATAAAGTCGTGTTTTATAGCTGTGTTTACACAGCGGCTACCCGAAGCTGAGGATAAATTCCAGTTTACTTCTGTCAGGAAGGGAAGCGCTTGTTGATCTTAGCCACTGTACTGCCAATCACTATCCAGGATTCGTATCAAAACTCAAATCCGAAGTTGGATTGGTGAAGGAGACTAGCAGGGCAGGCTTGCGGTTGGTTGGTTGGGCACTGGCATCATGGATGCCCCGCCCATCTGTGCCCGGACGAGGGGACACCCTCCGCCACAATACCCCTCGTGTGACAGGTGGTTGCTCATACACCACACAATTCCTCGTAGACTTGACGCACCCGCTTGTGCTTACCCTTGTGACTGTGAGGTGTTGACACTCTGTGAAAGGTGATAACCACTGTCGCTGCTTGTTAAGGGTCGTTATTGTTTGGTAGTGTCAGTCAAGCGCTGACGTTCTGACTGTGTGTGAGGGCTTCTATATATCAGTGTTGACTGCATTTTATATGTGTGTGATTAAACCTGGAGTGAGGCTTCACTGTCGTGCTAGTGAAACGAAGCCTGCTTTAGTTAAGTGCTAACTGCTATGGCTAAGTGCTAACTGCTGTAGCTAACTGATATGTGCCATAGTTAAGTGCTAATCGCAGTTGCTTAGTGCTGACTGCCGCAGATAGATTGTGACTGCACTACACTATATATTTTTAATAGTACACAATGCACACTAAGGATTTGTCAGTGAAATATTTTTTTTAATAAATTGTTAAGGATCCAAATAATTAGAGGTGCATAGTAGTAGTTTTGAGATTAAATGATCAAGAAGTGAGCTAGGGATAACAAATCTCAGAAGATCTCGGAAAATGGAGCAGATTATTTTGGGAGGAGGTGGAGTTCCCTTGCCTGTAACATCCTCGGGAAGTATGGCATCCCTAGGATCATCCTTGGCTACTCTCGCTCCCCTGGAGATGCCTAGGTCGTCATCCTACCCAGGTCTCCTGGCAGGGGCAGAGTGGGGACTCTTGGAGACAACGGATATTACAAGAGATTACGGAGGTCTCTTCTCCTCGTCCTTAGTGGAATACGGACTTCCTCCCATGCTGCCAAGGACGCCGACGCCCCACGATGTGCTGCACCCGCCCCACGACATAGGTTACATGCACTACATCACACCTGCAGAGTACCCAACGCCCCTGACACCTGAGAGTGACCCACCATCTGATGGTAGCGGTTCCCCTACTTCCTCGCCTCCCTCATCTACCCATATACTGCCCCCTGCCCATACCTTCACCTCACAATACGTGCCCACTTCACAGTTCACCTCCGCCTACCTGCCCACCCACACCGCCTCCTTCAGCAGCTTATCGCCACCCACTGACGACTTGGCAAACCTTTCATCCGTCCTACCTAGCAATGTTAGCACATCTGAGCAGCAGGCAGCGTCGCTAGGTACAATGCTGCCCCTAGCAGGACCTAGCGTGGGAGAATTGACTTTCGGGAACCTGAGTAGCGATGTACTCACTTCTCTTGGTTCCCTCGTTAGCGAACATCGAACTGAGGTGACCCAAGATTCCAACGAAAACACAGGTATGTCTCACCGCCTATAGTAAAAAAAAACATTGATTTGTTTTTAATTTTTAAAGGGGGTGGGCCTGTTGGCTGGTTAATGGGGTTTAAAACCTATCCGACTATACGAGGGTCATTAAGGCTGCATGTAACCTTTTCACAACCAGACAAGAATACTTTAATTCCTAAAATAGGGATTAAAGTAAACTCTCAGCGTATATATGCTGAGAGAAATACATCTCGTGGAGTATATACATCTTGTGGTGGACCGATAAGCCAGCGGGTAGTCGTCGATCATAACATCAGAAACCTCAAGTAGCGGATCATCATGTGACTGACACCTCACACCAGGAATTATTTAACCTGTTTCCTGACAAAACTCTTAGCCTATTCTATCACCTGTCACACGAACCATGTGAATTGTTCCATGGCCGGGTTGCTAAAGTGGAAAAACTCTCGGAACTCATTAAAGGTAAAGGTATATCAAAGGAGACATTGATGCTGGTGAATCTGCTCGTGATTCAGGAAAAAACCGACCTGCTCTCATTTTCCTCGAATCAAACCCGATTACCTCCCATTCCCCAGGCGCTGAACGATCCACAAAAATCCAGCCACAGTATTTTGACTTTCCTTTTTATTTCGCCTACATATTTAAAATATCCATTTTATTGCATTTTATTGAGACGTTTCGTTCACCAGGGACTTTATTAATTGATGAAGTCGATGGAGGATCATCAGTAATAAAGAGAAAGTCTGCGTTGATGCTTGTTCAGGGATCATGTTCAAAGGAAATGGAGCAATTCTTCTCTTTGGTTTAAACCTAATTGATTCTACTTTTCAGGTCGGTGTATAATATCCCTGATAGACACTTCTTGGCTGTCTTTGTTAACCAGTTAGAGGTTAACTATTCTGGTTATCTATACTTGGTTTACTATACTGGGTTAACTATCCGGGGTTAACTATTCATGGTTAACTCTCCAGGGTTAAGTGTACAGGGTTAACTATACAAGGATACCTCATTGGGGTTAACACTTGAAGGTTATTTATCGGGGTTAACGATCGAGGGTTAACTATCCGGGGTTAGGTGTCCCGGGTTAACCATTCAAGGTTAATTATCCAGGGTTAACAGCCAAGGGATAGCTCTACAAAGTTCATTATTTAGAGTTAATCATCCAGTGTTAACTACCCGGGTTAACAAAACTGGGGAGGAGAGAAGAATATGAGATATCAGAGCCGTCTTTTTAGCCACAGTCTTGCATGACAAAAACTAAAGCCTACTATATTAAACTATATTAAAACTAAGGAGTACTATATTACATTACAGTTAAAACAATAATTAGTAAGTTCGTTTTAATATCATATGATAGAGAGAGAGAGAGAGAGAGAGAGAGAGAGAGAGAGAGAGAGAGAGAGAGAGAGAGAGAGAGAGAGGAGAGAGAGAATGTGATATCTATAGCCTCGTAACAGCAGTGACTGGATTACTCTTTCAAGTAGTTGAAATATCTCACTTAAACAATCTAATGCAGCGCAGTTATAATCTGAAGGCGGTGTTGTATCACCCGTACAGGTTTATCGAAACCCCATAACAATAATAATAATAATAATAACAATAAATAGTCGTAGTAGTAGTAGTAGTAGTAGTGGCAGTATAGTAGCAGCAGTAGTAGTAGTGGTGGTAGTAGTAGTAGCATTAATAGTAGCAGCAGCAGTAGTAGTAGTAGTAGTAGTAGTAGTAGTAGTAGCAGTAGTAGTATAAGTAGTAGTAGTAGTAGTAGTAGTAGTAGTAGTAGTGCAGTAGTAGTAGAAGTAATAGTATTGGTAGTGAACTTATAGTAGAGAGAGCAAATTGTTGCCCTGATCAGAAAGATTGTTGGAAGTAATTGGCTTTATTCCCGTTCGTAGCCTTGAAAAGATAGAACACTTTAAAAACAAACTATACCACGGGTGAGGTTCGAACCCGCGGTTCTGTGACTCTGACCGCGGGTTCGAACCCCACCCGTGGTATGGTTTGTTTGCAATCGTGTCATTACGATTTCGTGAGTCATAGAACACTTTGGCTGTAGCTGTCACAACTTACTTTGAAGAGAAAAAGTTACGATTAATATTTTGAAACCTTCACAATTAACCTAAGAACAACTGAAGAACAAGCTTTTATTCTGACAACGTTTCGCTCAATCTGGAGTTTCATCCAGTTACTCCATGACTTGATACAGCTCTACATAGAGCGAAATGTTGTACCATTAAAAGTTTGCCAAGCACTTTATCTTTTCTTCACAAATTTTCTTTTGCCCATAAGTTCTGGTCCTAAAGAGTACATGAGTAATATGGGGTGTATAAGGAGCGAAAAGTAAGCTAGCAACACTACGCTGCAGAGGATAGGCTTGAGGTGCAAAATAAACTATCCACTACCGTCCACTGGAACGAGGCGCACACTAAACTACCCAACAAGACTGCAGAAATATATTCATTTGATACACAAAAAAAAAACACTCAATTTTTCCCTTAAAATGCAATTGTAACATAAGTTTTGATAAAAATTATGATAATTTACGTATTTTTAAACTGTTTCAAGTTATACCACTGAATTACACTTATAAAACAAGCGAATTAAGTAAGTTTATTTAGGCACAGGTACACATAAGTGCAATTTTTATAGTCTAAATTACATAGGATAACCCCCCTTCCCCCCCCAAAAAAAACGTCAATAGACGTCAATATTTTGTGACTCACAAAATATTGACGTCTATTGATAACGTAACAAGAGAATATATAGCATCTATTAAACTGGGCATAAGGTTAAGAGGCTTCCATGTTCAATGAGAAGGGCTAAATCCGTGTGGGTAATTCAGTGCAAGGAGAGGTGGAAGTTCGGTTCGTTAATTGCCGGACACTATGTCAAAAAACTCAGTTGATGTACCCGCTAAACCTTTGGTATATTTTTCCGTTTTTTTTTTTTTTGTGTAAGCAATATTTTTTGATGCGATGTTTGTCCAATAAAATATATTTAACTTATTTATTTTATTTGTAAACAACATGTATATTTTAGCAGATTCCATCGCAAAAAAAAATTGCAAGGAAAACTGGGTGACGTTTCGGTCCGTCCTGGACTTTATAATAGTCCAAGAAAGACCGAAACGCCGTCCACGTTTCCCTGATTAGTAGACTTGTGATTTTTTTTCTCTCACGTTATTGTAACTTTTATTAAAAATCTAATAGCACGAAATACGGTCTAGAAGTTCGTAAAAATTCTACGTATTTCTTTTCATATTTTCTTGACACCCTTCTCTCTCACCCTCCATCTCTCCCGCCTGCCACAAAAAGCTGTATCGTTAAGTTAAATTAAGGCACACTGAGGATATTATTCTCAACTTGAACAATGTAACATAGCACAGAATTTCCTAGCGACAGCCACACAATACGCCACACTTGTCCACTACAAAATAAACCAAACACTCATTATCCATCACGAAGCTTACAGTGAAATGCTTTTAAAATGACTAAGGCAAATGCAAATTAGCCTAGACAGCTGTTGGAAGATTTTTAAAAGTCATTCGATCTCTCCCTCTCCTTGAAACACCCAGCACAGTCGGTTCATTTTACAAAGCGAAGTGTGGACCATAGCTCATTCCCCTCTAATGGCTTCCATTAATACCTTTTTTGACTCGTTCTCAGGTTTTAATTAGCGGTTTGAGGGCAAGGGGTGAACAGGTTCACCGTAGTTCGGGTCTGAGAAGCTGGTAGTGGTGGCAGAAATGTCTTGGCTGGTCCCCCACAACTCAAGCAAGACGGTCATGCAACACCATCGGGGATACTAAGCTATTCCTGCTATGCAGCGTTTGGTTTCGCTTGGCCATGGTACTGCCGCTCTGTGTCTCATTCCTTATTGATGTCACCCCGAAGACTGTCGGATCACTGACTACCGACTCGGTAACAGACTTTGTTGCCAAAGAGGCTAATTTCTAATGCAAATTACATATATATCCAATGGACGGTAGCGGCTAGGTTTTTATGCTCCACAAATCCATCCAGTGGAGGGCAGAGGTTAGTCTATCGTGAACATCATATTTATCCTGCGGACTGGATCATCTAGTTTAACGTGCACCCCATATCCATCCTCTGGAGAGTAGCAGCTGGTCTCTGCGCAACATATCCATCCTGTGGATGGTAGTAGTGTGACTTTGTAAATGGTCCAAGTCGGACCGAAACGTCGTCGTAAGCTCCTCTCTTCTATTTGCGGGTTATTTGTGTATTGTTCCAGTCACGGTATTGTGCCTTTTTTTTTGTTAGTAGCTATCATTTTATTCATCCCAAAACCATCTTGCGGACGGTAGCGGCTAGTAAATTATGCACACTATAATTATCCAGTGGACGGTAGTGGCTAGTTTACTGTGCATCCCTATATCCATTCAGTGGAGGGTAGCACAAGAGCATATGGATACACAAAATGCCCAGGAACTAAGTACTTAAAGGTGCAATAGGAATACGGTAAAGGGGCAACAAAAATGCGTTAAGGGGGTAACAAGAATACGTTAAAAGGACAACAGGAATGCGTAAAAGAAACAGGAGTACGTAAAAAGATGAAACAGGAAAACGTTAAATGAGGAACAGGAATACGTTTGGGTTACATATAATTCATAATTTTTCTCTGACCTCCTACATCAGATTGATTTATTATGGTTAAGACATATCGACTACACGAGGGTCATTAAGGCTGCACATGACCTATACATCACCAGTTAAGCATACTTAAATCCCTAAAGTAGGGATTAAATCAATTTTTCAACATCTATTCACTGAGGGATTTACACCTCTCAATGTGCAAACCCTTCTGCAAACTTTAGAATGTTCAATTTTGGGCAGCAACGCAGGTTAAACACTCTTTTGCCTCTAATACACCTTCGTGTGTTAGTGACTTGTAAACGGTCCAAGTAGGACCGAAACGTCGTCGAAAGTTCCTCTCTCTCCTATGTGTCTGTTATTTGTGTATTGTTCCAGTCACGGTATTGCGCCTTTTTGTTCTTCTTTAAGAGGATTTTGTTCTGTTTATTGACCAGGGGAAAAACCCAATAAAGCCTTGTCCTTAAACCGTCTGGCTTACTTGCACTGATTTTTTTGGTGAAATAATCTTTTAGAATTCAGGAAAATAAATTTCACTTCTTCACAGAGGATTTTTTAATACTTTTATGTGAGATAAACCCGTATAGATTATTTGCTTCAGGTAGTGGTGGAGACTCGATCCTCCGTCCGCTTGTTACACACTACCTAACTCTCTTCAACTACTCAGTATCTACAGAAGCTTTGAGAACTCGGGAATGTAAGTTCCGCCTTGGCCGAGATAAACGGGAAAAAAATAATGTACAATCGTTTACGTTTAAAGAGAAAAGATATAAGCGAGGAACACTGAGAGTGAATATCACCTGTTGGTTAACAGTCAGGACTACTTATCTATATTAAGGAAAAGGAATATACACTGTCTCTCGGTGAATATACACTGAGAGACATACACATTATGGTGTATATATATCATTGAAAGACAGACTTAAGTTGTAGAGCAAGCTTTATAAAGCTCTACACAGAGCGAAACGTTGCCCCAAATAAAAGATTGTTCTGGAATTTGTGTTTGTGTTGTTATACTTGTCAGTAGCTTCAATAATAATAATAACAATCATAATTTTTTTTTAAATAATAATAATAATAACAAGATGGCAATAATTGCAACACTAGGCAGAGTGACATTATTCTTGCCTTCAGTCTTCTGAAGAGGACCTTATTGTGCGGATAAAATATAAAGTACTCTAATACCTACTGGCCCTCGTTATTAACTGAACAAAATAAACAATCCAAACATCGAAGAACAAGTTGAGGGTGAAATGACTTACCTCACTTGCCTTCTTCTTCTTCGTCTCCTTCTTCAGGTCTCTTCTCCCGATGACTGCACGAGTAATGATGTGGAGCGATTAGTTGTGTTTGTTCAGGAATGTCTCTGGCAACAGATACCAGGTAATGATACTTCTACAAAGAATCAACAGCATAACCGCTATCAGAAAGTCTGGGAGACAACTTCGACTCCAGATATGGCCAAGAGACAGCGCTACTTAGGGTCATTCTGGGCCTGGCAGTTGGAGCTACAGCTGCTTGAATTCTGGAAATAAACTTAAGAAAGGAAGAATTATATGCTTTTTCCTCACAGATGAGAGACAGGAGTGTGGTTTGGGTTACTGAGCTCATTAAACTACTGAGATAAGATTTTCTTTACAATTATCCGTTGAGCTCTATTCGCCAGTAAATTTAATATCTAATTGCCTAATTTTTCGATTGCACCTATTCTTCTTCTTCTTCTTCTTCTTCTTCTTCTTCTTCTTCTTCTTCTTCTTCTTCTTCTTCTTCTTCTTCTTCTTCTTCTTCTTCTTCTCCTTATTATTATTATTATTATCATCATCATCAAAATCAAGCGCTAAAAACACAAGGGTCATAGAGCGCTGATCGATTTTTCTTAATGATTTATGATTTCTTATGATTGTCTTCAAACGCTTCCATGATTTTGTCATAATGGTTTAGTAGTTGTGACAAATATGATTCATCCTGTTCAAAATCCATGTTAGTTAGGGTGGTGTAAGCCATGCCTACCTTTTAATGTTTATAATTTGGAATCTAATTCACCCATTCACTTACTGTTATGATGCGTGATATTAGTGCTAATGGTCTGTAAGTTTTTTGCCAGTATTCTAATGCCTCCTTCATGGAGAGGAGCCGCGTATGCACATTTTAAGGCCTCAAGTTTTTCACCTAGATCTACGATCTTTATGCACAAGATACTGAGTACTCGTGCTAGTAATATTTTACGCTCATATATAAGAACATAAGAAAAAAGGAACACTGCAGCAGGCCAAGTGACCCATGCAAGGCAGGTCCATTACTCCCCGGCTTAGACCCGACCACCTTTCCAGTTAAACTCCAGGTAGTCAGGTCACTTCCATTTAAGGAATTAGTACGACATCTGACCTAGTAGCACAAGCTAGTCAGGTCCAACTCACACCCACCCACACCCACTCATGTATTTATCTAACCTATTTTTAAAACTACAAGCTTCTATGACGGTACTCGGGAGTTTGTTCCACTCATCCACAACTCTATTACCAAACCAGTGCTTTCCTGTTTCCTTCCTGAATCTGAACTTTTCCAACTTGAAACCATTGCTGCAAGTCCTGTCTTGGCTGGATATTTTCAGCACGCTATTTACATCCCCTTTATTTATTCCTGTTTTCCATTTATACACCTCAATCATATCCCCCCTAATTCTATGCCTTTCTAGAGAGTGCAGATTTAGGGCCCTCAGTCTATCTTCATAGGGAAGATTTCTGATACATGGAATCAACTTTGTCATCCTCCTCTGTACGTTTTCCAGTGCATTTATATCCATTCTGTAATACGGTGACCAGAACTGTGCAGCATAATCTAAATGAGGCCTAACCAAAGATATATAGAGTTGAAGAACAACCTGAGGACTTCTATTATTTATAATTCTTGATATGAAGCCAAGGATTTTGTTAGCTTTATTGCGAACACTTATGCACTGTTGTCTTCGTTTCAGATTACTGCTAACCAGAACTCCTAAATCCTTCTCGCAATCACAAGTATTAAGATCTACATTATTCAGTTTATATGTGGCATGGTTATTGTCCTGCCCAACATTTAGAACTTTGCATTTGTCTACATCAAACTGCATCTGCCACTTCTCCGACCACTGCATCAGTCTATTCAAATCATTCTGGAGTGCTCTAATGTCCTCATTAGAATGAATTGGACGGCCTATTTTGGTGTCATCAGCAAATTTGCTTATGTTGCCATTTATTCCCTCATCTATGTCGTTTATGTAAATTGTAAACAACAGGGGGCCCAAAACTGACCCCTGTGTGACTCCGCTTGAGATGTGCCCCCCTTCTGATTTCTCCCCATTTATGCAAACTCTCTGCCGCCTATTTGTCAACCATGCCTCTACCCAGGAAAAAATTTCTCCACCTATTCCGTGTGCCTTAAGTTTCCTCAATAGCCTCTGATGTGGAACTCTATCGAAAGCCTTACTGAAGTCCATATACACAATATCATATTCATTACCATGATCTACCTCTTCAAACACCTTAGTGAAAAAAGTTAGTAAATTCGTAAGACAGGAACGCCCCTTAGTAAAACCGTGTTGAGATTCATTAATCAATTTATGCCTTTCAAGATGACTACGAATTGCCTCGGCAATTATTGATTCCATAAATTTACCAACTATGGAAGTAAGGCTTATTGGTCTATAGTTCGAAGCTAAGGACCTGTCACCTACCTTGTAAATAGGTATTACATTTGCCCTTTTCCACTTGTCTGGCACTATGCCAGTTTGTAGTGATATATTGAAAAGATTTGCCAAAGTTTGCTAAGTTCACCTTTACATTCCTTTAAAACTCTTGCAAACAGTTCATCAGGGTCTGGGGATTTGTTAGGTTTTAATTTCTCTATTTGTCTGAGGACCATGTCACTAGTTACCCCAATCGAGCATAGTCTATTATCTTCCTGTTCTACATAATTTATTATTTCTGGTATTCCGCTAGTATCTTCCTGAGTAAAAACTGAGATGAAGTAAGTATTGAAAATTTCACACATATCCTTATCACTGTCCGTGATCTGTCCTGAGTTACCCTTACTTCTGTATACCTGAAAGAACCCTTTTGGATTAGTCTTCAAATCCCTTGCGACCTTAGCCTCATAATCCCTTTTTGCTTTTCTTATTCCTTTTTTTATTTCTCTCTTTAATTGAAAATATTGATTTCTTATCTCTCCATCCCCTATTTTGATACGCCTACATATGCCTCTATTTTGACCAATGAGATGTTTTAATCTATTGTTCATCCATTTAGGATCATTTTTGTTAGATCTAATTTCCCTACTCGGAACAAAAGTTGTCTGGGCAGCTAGAACTACGCTCTGGAAAACGTCATATTGGCAACCAAAACCACCTACCTGACCCATAGTCAGGTAATTCCATAATATATTGAAACTAAGTGATTTATGATCGCTTTCCCCAAGCTATTCATTGGAAAAATAAACACATAAACAGTATAATGTGATCCTTTATTGACAACGTTTCGCCCACGCAGTGGGCTTTATCGAGTCACAGACTCGATATTAATTAGTGATTAGTGATTCTTTGTTGGAAAGAACCAAATCAGTATACGATAACTCGGGGCCTCCTGCGAGTGAATTCATTGCCTTTGTAACTTGCTCAGCTATCAAAACTTTGGGCCCAGTCCCTGGACCCATTATGTACCTCTGTAATCTTTTGACTACAGCCCACAGGATGGGTATGGGGTGTATAATAAAGATATTAAACTAGCTGCTAGTGAAACACTATATATATATATATATATATATATATATATATATATATATATATATATATATATATATATAATTTCCGTTTCTCCCCACTGTTTTCGTTTAGTGGATAGCTGAACATGGAATAATTTCTGGTCATTTAAGTTTCCTTTCGTTTCCTATTTGTCATTAGTGGAGGAACGTCCTGTGAGTAATGCATCATTTCCACAGAAATATTAATTTTTTTTTTTAAATTTTCCTGGACATTTTCTTGGTTCCGTTTGTGCTTATTTCGTCTGGTATGAATATTTAAATTTCTGCAGTATATCGGCGATTTCTTGGTGAAGATAAGCTATCGTTATTCAATAAAAAGTCACAATATCGTGGCTGGAACAATTCGCCGACACTCCGCATTTAGGAGCGCAACCTAACGAAGACTTTCTTAGTCTTGAACTGTCAAATCATGTGACTTGACAATAGTTCAGAATGGACCGAAACGTCGTAACAAGTTCCCTCTTCCTATGCGTGTTTTTCTGATATATTAGTTTTCCATCGCTGCGACACATTGTCGTTTCTAAAGAATTCAATGAATCCCTTATCTTCTCTTTTTTTGTGCCCTCTTTTGTTTTCTCTCTCTGTATATGATATTGTACTTCCTCAGCGATGTATATTTAATACATAATTTAAGTGCTTCTTTATTCAAGTTTTTTATGCGCTGGTGAAGGTTTAGGGAGTTCATGACTATTTTCCAGGTAATGTCACATAGTTCAAAATTTATTTTCCCACTCATTTCTCCAATCACCGAAGTTAAGTTTACTTAATTTTCCTTTTTGATGACTCTCTCGGAAGTTTTCTGTTCCTGAATACTTACTAGTTCGTTCCTCTATGAGGTTGTGAACAGAATATATTGTATATGAGATTCAAGTATCTCTGATTAGTTCCTAATTGTTCGTGAAGATCAGATTTAGTGTATTTTGTTGCAGGTTCTGTTATCTGTTGATTCAAAGCAAGTTGTTCAGAAAGATTCATTAGCTCTCTGGTATGTGTCTGATAAGCTACAGTGTTTTTATGGTATTCTTGTACAACGCTATGTACCTTCTTCCAGTTCCCATTTGGGAGGTTGAGATATCCGAGGAGGATAATATTTGGTGTAGAATTTTCAAGATTTTCAAGACAGCTATTTTTCTTCCACAGTGAATTTCTCAGACGTTGCTGATTTGTAGCCTAAAACAAGATTAACAACTAGAATCTTGTTCTCCGTGTTAAAAAATAGTACTTCTACTGTTTTATGTGATAAATTGAACAGTTCTATGTAGCAAAATATATCTTTCACATAGACTTCTCGTCTATGTGACTTGTTTACTCTTTGACTTTTGTTTACATTGCAGTTTTTCACCCATATCTCACAGCCTAAAACATCCATAGTATTAGTTTCTGTGAAAGCTTCAAACATAACATTTTACCACGAGTGAAGAAACGTTTCCTTAATATAAGTCTGGATGAGTGCATACGTGTCATTCTAGATCTAAAATTTAGACCTTGGGAAGTGCTAACAAGTCTCTTCAGTGTATTCCTAGGCCTATCAGAGTCTCTCCGCTCAGCCCTCAGTTGTGTAACTCTATCTTCAGTGTTGCTCAACAAGCGACCGCCTCTACAACATAGATGTCATTATTTACCCGCAGACACACGAGCTGCTACTGCCGTCCTTACACATACACAAGCTGTGCACACATACACACCAGCTGTGTACATACACAATCTGTTTACATAGGCTCTATTCACACGCAAACCAAATGCAACCACACGTTAGCTGTGATGGTACACACGTAATCTGTGATGGTGCACACGTAATCTGTGATGGTGCACACGTAAGCTGTGATGGTACACACGTAAGCTGTGATGGTGCACACGTAAGCTGTGAAGGTACCCAAGCTATCTTGGCACACACACACGCACGCACACACACACACACACACACATACACACACGGCCGGGTTCAATTCCCGGTGGGGCAGAAACATTTCGAAGTGTTTCCTTACACACACATACACACACATACATACAACAGGCCTAGTGTCTAATTGACATGTGCCTAGGACAAAATGGTAACTAACTAACTAACATGCAACCACAAATAGGTGAGTACACACACATAAACAAACAGGATGTTCCAGAGAGGGAACACAGAAACAAGGGGACACAATTGGAAGCTGAAGACTCAGATGAGTCAAAGGGATGTTAGGAAGCATTTCTTCAGCCATAGAGTAGTCAGGAAGTGGAATAGTCTAGCAAACGATATAGTGGAGTCAGGAACCATACATAGCTTTAAGACAAGGTATGATAAAGCTCATGGAGCAGGGAGAGAAGAGACCCAGTAGCGAACAGCGAAGAGGCGGGGCCAGGAGCTGAGTCTCAACCCTTGCAACCACAATTAGGTGAGTACAAGCTCGACTGCACACGATAAGCCGTGTACTCACAAACAGCTGAGTACGCACCGAGATACACAAGGAAGGATCAAACACTGAAAAAGATTTTCTTCGAATTGTTAACTAAGGAGGATTGATAACCCAGGTAGGCTGATAAAACAGGAGAGATGATAACCGAGGAGGATTGATAACCCAGGAGGGATGATAACCCAGGAGGGTTGATAACACAGGAGGGTTGATAACCCAGGAGGGATGATAACCCATTAGGGCTGACAACCCAGGAGGGTTGATAACCCAGGATGGATGATAGCCCAGGAGGAATTATAACCCAGGATGGTTAATAAAACAGGAGGGATGAAAACCCAGGAGTAATGATAACCCAGAAGGGTTGATAACCCCAGGAGGGTTGATGAAACAGGTGGGATGATAACCCAGGAGGGATGATAATCCAGGAAAGTTGATAACCCAGGAGGGTTGATAACCCAGGAATGTTAATAACCCCGGAGGGTTGATAAAACAGTTGGGATGATAACCCAAGAGGGATGATAACCCAGGAGGGTTGATAACCCAAGAGGGTTGATAACCCAGGAGGGTTGATAACCCAGGGGGGTTGATAACCATGGAGGGTTGATAACACAGGAGGGTTGATAGCCCAAGAGGGTTGATAACCCAGGAATGTTGATAACCCAGGAGGGTTGATAACCCAGGAGGGTTAATAACCCATGAGGGTTAATCACCCAGAAGGGTTGATAAAACAGGTGGGATGATAACCAAAGATGGTTGATAACCCAGGAAGGTTGATAACCCAGGAGGGATGATAATCCAGGAGAGTTGATAAAACAGAGTGATGATAACCCAGGAAGGATGATAACCCAACAAATTCTGTTCCCGAGTCGGTAGTCAGTGATCCGACAGTCTTCGGGGTGACATCAATAAGGAATGAGACACAGAGCGGCAGTACCAAGGCCAAGCGAAACCAAACGCTGCATAGCAGGAATAGCTTAGTATCCCCGATGGCGTTGCAGGACCGTCTTGCTTGAGTTGTGGGGGACCAGCCAAGACATTTCCTGCCACCACTACCAGCTTCTATGTGTAAGTAAGTTTATTCAGGTATACACAAATACAGTTACATATATTATCATACATAGCAGCATATGTGTAGAAAACCTAGGATAACCCAAAAAAGTCAGACAGAGTGACTTATTTCCATTGGGGTCCATTTAATACCTTAATATTATACACTGTAGGAGATATATGTTATTATACTATAAAGGATATATAATAGGAATAAGGTATAAAGAGTTATTTACATTTACATGTATGTTAGCTAAAAAAATAGAAAATCATTCTCCCTCCTTTCTGTCGCTACATTCATTAGGTACCTTTTGGCTCTCTTCTTGAACTGGCTCATGCTATGACTGGCTTTGACATGTGCAGGCAGTCTGTTCAAACACCTTTTATTGTACAGCAATAAAGGAATGGAATCAGGTTTGATCCAATTATGATAAAACTCTAAACAGTGTGACAAGTTGTTCCGATAAAAGTTGTTCTGCATCTTTGTCTACATCATGAGCTGTGTCAGGTGATTTACCCTGACGAATGCATTAACAACAAGAGTTGTGAGATCTGCCATCAGATCTGTCAAGGAGCTGAAAGACACGAGCCGAGATGAAAGGGCAAACGAGTTGAATATTACGTAGCTGCTGGAGGAACTTTATTTTTCTCACTCTGTTGAAATAAAGGAGATCGGATCACAACTTACGAGATCTTCAAGTATTGTGAAACAGACAAGAGACATTGTCTTAAGAGAGATCACAACTGAAGGACACAGATGGAAGAGCTAAAGAAATATTATAAATAAAATTTCAGTGCTTGGCAGCGATGATTTATTCACTGGGCATAGTACTGAGGGAACAAGATTAAAATTTAGGACCCCCTCAAATTTCAGACGAGTAAAAAATGGGGAAAATACTGTTCAATAACGCTTAATAATTATAATTACTTCAGTTATTTGCATTATTTATGATGTATGCAATTATTTAAAGATCTACCTTAGGGGCCTACTATTATGAGTGTCTAGGGTCTACAAAAAAAATAATTTTGGCTTTCTTCCCCCGTCTGCATGCCACACGGGTTTGTCACAACATAAGTCACCCAGGCGCTCGGACATCGGCTCGAAGTCTGAGCTCCTGAGTAAAGTCGAGTTTAAGGTTACTTATGTACAGTGCAGAACATTTATTAAATAGGAAACGTTTCAACAAGAGTGGCTTCATCAGATACCACCCATAGTGAAACATTTCCTTTAATAAACAATCTCCCAAGAAGATTTCAACAAATACAGCTAAATTAATTTATTTTATGGAGCTTCTCTCTTCTTGTGGTAATAACCTATTAGTACAGGGAAACAGACGGAATTATTTAATTGAACTCCATAGAAGAGTTCAACGGATGCTGTCAAACTACTGAAGCGTATATAAGTGAACTTATCAACAGCTTCTTGGGATCAAACCATTTACAACCAGAGGCGAGTTTGTTCTTTGTTCTCATCGAGAACAAAGAACAGAAGACACCAGCAACACATCAGTGACAATAGCTAATTGCAAAACTGCAAGAGAGTTTACTGAGGTACCAAAAGCACCCTGATTACTTGTTGACAATCATCCTTCCACAACAAAACCAGAAGATGGAGAAGCGGGGCCCGGGAGCTGAGTCTCAAGTCCAGTAAGGTGAGTACACACATAAAGAGGCGAGGTGTAGAGAGAAGCCTCGCCAGCAGCGGCCTCCCGTTGTGCTCCCACAAGGCGGTGTTTTGATACACGGGAAAATTATTCGCTGGCTGACAGATATGGGAGGTGAGCCACAACAGTCTCCACCCTCGCTAACTGGCTAGGCCAACCACGCAACCCTGGGAGGTGAACCACAACAGTCTCCACCCTCGCTAACTGGCTAGGCCAACCACGCAACCTGGGAGGTGAACCACAACAGTCTCTACCCTCGCTAACTGGCTAGGCCAACCACGCAACCTGGGAGATGAACCACAACAGTCTCTACCCTCGCTAACTGGCTAGGCCAACCACGCAACCTGGGAGGTGAACCACAGCAGTCTCCACCCTCGCTAACTGGCTAGGCCAACCACGCAACCTGGGAAGTGAGCCACAACAGTCTCCACCCTCGCTAACTGGCTAGGCCAACCACGCAACCCTGGGAGGTGAACCACAACAGTCTCCACCCTCGCTAACTGGCTAGGCCAACCACGCAACCCTGGGAGGTGAACCACAACAATCTCCATCCTCGCTAACTGGCTAGGCCAACCTCGCAACCTGGGAGGTGAGCCACAACAGTCTCCATCCTCACTAACTGGCTAGGCCAACCACGCAACCTGGGAGGTGAACCACAAGTCTTTACCCTCGTTAACTGGCTAGGCCAACCTCGCAACCTGGGAGGTGAACCACAACAGTTTCTACCCTCGCTAACTGGCTAGGCCAACCACGCAACCCTCACACAGTTTGCATTTATTGAATAAATATGGTTGTTTTTTACAACTATCAAATTAAAAAAAAATGGAAGAAATCGCAAAAAAACGCGTGATTACAAATATGAAAAAAATACCACATTGAAAATAGGAAATAAAACTGGAGCGCATTTCTGAAAATATGTGTGTAAGCACATTATTTAAACCCAAGCCAATGTTTATTGGCTTGGGTTTAAATTATCTTGGTTTTTGTCCGAAGTTGTTTAAAATTAATAGTTTATTGTTTAAAATTAACAGTTCATAATGACATACAATACCTGTACATTAAGATGCTTTATTAAAGGCATTTGAGATTCCATTTTCGTGAGGAATTACGAAATATACTGAAGAACTCCTCCATACAGATTAATTGATATTTGTCCTTATTGATCAATATAAAAAGAATAAGGTATTAAAGAGTGAAGAACCTTTGCCCTGTGACCAGGTTTGGTCTGTTTACTCAGTGTTCGGACAGTAGTGTTCCATGTGTGGGGTTGTACCATCTAAAAATTTTAAACACTGCTTTTCTGAGTACGTACGTAGTACCTCGGTTAACGATATTTTTTCGTTCCAGAATGCTGTTCAAGTGCCATTACCAAACGAATTTATCCCCATAAGGAATAATGTAAAATAGTCTAGTCCTTTTAGACCCCCAAAAATACACTTACAAAAGCATTTAAAAAAATAAACTTACATAAAAGGGCGAGTTTGGGGACCATCGTTAACCGAGGTACCACTGTATATGGGCAGTGTCTTCCGTGCTACCTTTCCTCTGTTTAAACCTTCTTACTCTGCGATCAGTAAACACTGTGACTTAGCCAGGCATCCTCTCACCACTGCGGATTTCACTGTTCTGGGTTCAACACCACAAACACACGACTTCATCATCTCGGAATCCTTGTATATAGTGAGAATGAGGCTTTATAAATACAGAAATAATCTTTATTTCTACAAGGACATGTGCAAGGTATACAGGCCTAGCTGACATCAATGACACACTACTAAAAAGAAAGCCCTTTGTTATGCAGAGCATTTCGAGCAAATTAGTTCAGTTTTAAGCCCAGGATGCTACGCACACCAATCGACTAACACCCAAGTACCTATTTTACTGATAGGTGAACATGGACAGCAGGTGTTTTAAGAAAACACGTCCTAATGTTCCCACCCGTACCTTCTTTACAGTTTTTTACACATTAATTTCTTTTTAATACGTGAGTTTTAATATAGTACAAGAGAGGTGAATTTGGGTATTTTGACAGCTTTTGTTTTTGTGGCAGTTTAGTTATAATATATAATTTAAAGCAGATTTACACAAATAATTCACACATAGAAAAAAGTACGTAATGACGTTTCAGCCCGACTTGGACCATTGACTAGTCAAACGTCGACATACAGTTTCTATTTCCTATGTTTGGGTTATTTGTGAATTGATCCAGTCACGGTATTGTGTTTTTGTGTTCTTTAATGTAGATTTATTTTAATAGAACATTCGTGTGTGATAAAACCAGCTATTTCTCTTCATATATTTTTTCCCTCTATATTTTAGCACTGATGATGGGAGTTCGAGGCTCTGAAACGTCTGGATGTTGAAAACACATGAATATGTTTCTTACTGGGTCAGGGCTGAGTGTGGTCCTGGCTCAGCAGGTCTTTTGGAGACGACTAGAATGTCCTTTGGTCCAAACTGGAATGTTTTTATTGCTAGAACTCAATTTTTTTTCCAATATATGCTCATTTTATTCAACCATAAACGAAGTTTTTTCCATGACAAGTTTTTTTTCCAAAATATACTCGATTTTTTTCCACAATAAACTCAAGTTTCTTCCAGTACAACTTCAAGCTTTTTCCAGCCTCAACTCAAGGGTTATTTCAAGTCCAGACTAGATCTTTTTCCAATCTTAAATATAGCATTTTTTAAGTACAAACTCTAGAGTTTTCCAACGAAGACTCGATAATTTTTCTGGCTAGAATTGGATGACAGTGTCTCAAACAAACTGGTCCTGTGGCTGGAACCCGACGCATCTTCTGTTAAGAGAACCTCACTTTACATCGTGGAATTGGGTAAAAAAGTAAGACTCGCACACCTGTCACATTTATAATATCTCTCTCTCTCTCGTCACATCTGTCTATCTAGGAGCTCGACTTCTGCTTCTGTTTAACCAGCAGTAACACCGTCAATTTTACACCTGGTGGCCCTGTTCACTTAGAAGCAACTATTAACCAGGATGTTATTCGAGTGTTGTGGGAAGTATCTTGAAGGAGACTGGATCAAATGCTACATATCTGTCAGAGAAAAATATGACCACAACGAGCAATATCACTCACTATGGTGTGATTAATTGAATGAGCAGCCGCCAAGCTTAAATAACCCAAAGAAGTGACCGCGAAGCTTAAATGACAAACACACACACACACACACACACACACACACACACACACACACACACACACACACACACACACACACACACACACACACACACAATGGTAGAAACCAACCTCAATACACAGCTTCAAGTGTAGAAATGATAAGGCCTCATGAGGCCAGAAGTAAGTGATACAGATCAAAGTAGAATGAAAGGCGGGGACCAGGAGCTGACCACCGAGTGGTGCTTCCAGGACTCTGGAAGAACCACTCGGTGAGTACATATACTCTCATAAAAGAGGAATTAAATCTCGAGACGTCAGTCAAGGAGGATGGAACACTGACAGAGGGAACAAAAATACGAGCAGAGACACGATGGCAGTCTAAGGTATGATGGAAACATAAACACTAATGCAGTATAATACGATCCTTTATTGACTACGTTTCGCCCACTCATTGGGCTTTATCAACTCACTACTGCTACCAACAACGATTGTATTATGCTTTGCATCTCTATATCTATATAATATACGTCCCTATATTGTTTATAATGGCTTGACAGAGCTCCTGGAGAGCGAAAAGTTGTCAAAATAAAATGTCGCATTAGTTGCACCGGCGCCGCTGGTGTAGTGGTATCATGCAGGATTCCCATTCTTGCGACCCGGGTTCGATTCCCGGGCGGCGCACTCTGTTTTAATAGTGTCAGGACGCCAAGACTGTTCAGCTCCCTCCCAGTATGCATAAAGGGGATTACCAGTAGACCCCCTGGCTGTCTTCAAGAGGAAGCTGGACAGACACCTAAAGTCAGTACCTGACCATCCGGGCTGTGGTTCGTACGTCGGTTTACGTGTGGCCAGCAGTAACAGCCTGGTTGATCAGGCTCTGATCCACAGCAAGCCCTGGTCACAGATTGGTTATTTCGGGGGTGTTGGCCCCCGAAATAACCTTCAGGTGTCATTTTACAATACGTACATTGTGTTAAAATTTGTCAGCTTCAGATGGGGGAATTCAATAGTGCAATGAGGACATCGTCATGCAGCTTTTTTAAGCTGATGAAGCTTTGTCAAATTGATAAAGTTAATAAATAATGTTTCTCTAGTGTCCACTACACATTTTTTTGGGGGGGGCTTTTTGTATATTGATACAGTCGGCCACAACATTTTTTTTGTGTTGTTTTGGCGAGAATCCAGTTTATAAATAATTTATGAAGATTATCGGAAATATTTGTATCTTCTTGGGTTCATACAGCGCCAGTGGAATGATAAGTAATCAGGTTTGATCCGAGGAAGGGTAGGGATAGTCCAAATTATATGAATCAAGAACCTTACCAGCATTTAGGTGCATCTGAGCTAAGCTCAGACCTCTCCAACACAATTGTCCTCAAAGATTTGTTAAGTTATACCACGAATTAAAGAAAGACCCTGAACGTCACCTTACGAAACAGACAAAACAAATGCGATAGTAATTATGGACAAGGTAGATTATAGTGGAGAAATAAACATGATATTAGGAGACAGGGAAACTCACGCGCCTATCAACTACACGAAGGTCATGAAGACTGCGTCATACTTAAAATATGTATTAGAGTAAACTCTCAGCCTATATACATTAAGAAACACACAACGGCCGGTATATTCCATATTACTGAACCTTCAGATAGATTAACATTACCTTTCATATACCTTTGATGAGTTCCCAAAGTCTTTCTACTCCCAGAGTCCTGCTTTGGGCCAGACTCGTCTGGTGCTTGCCTAGTCAACCAGGCTGTTGCTGGTGGTGGCTTGCTGATCCACATATCCATCACAGCCTATTTGAAGATGCTTGTCCAGTTTCCTATTGAAAACTTCTTCGCTTCTCCTACCAATACATCAAGTAGCTTTCATAATTTGTAAATTCACAACAGATATCAAAAACACATTTTTTTTACAGACAAAGTAGTGATACTTTTAAGATTCTAAAAGTAACATTCGCACAGAAGAATTTCGAGATTATGACAGTCATTCACAGAAGATTTTTAAAGCTTAAGATAGACATACTTAAGAGGAGATTTTAAGAATAATAAAGTAACATTCAACAGAAGATGTTTAGGAATAGGAAGGCACATGCATCGGAATATTCTTAAGAATAGGAAAGTCAATCTCAACAGAAGATTCTTAAGAATGAGAAAGTCACATTCAACAGAAGATTCTTAAGAATAAGAAAGTCAAACTCAACAGAAGATTCTTAAGAATATGAAAGTCACATTCAAGAGAAGAGTGCCAAGAGGAGCATGGATAAAGAGGGAGCGTGAGTGAGCACTTACATTCACATTCTTTGACCTTAGTTCAGCCTCTGTCTTCACCCTTCTTTTTGTTTACTCACAACAGGCGCCATACCACGCTTTATTCCTTGTCTACATGGTGCGTTGTCTACATAGAGCATTGTCTACATAGAGTATTATCTATATGGAGTGTTGTCTATATGGAGTGTTTTCTACATGGTGTGTTGTCTACATGGAGTGTTGTCTACATGGTGAGTTGTCTACATGGAGTGTTGTCTACATGGTGAGTTGTCTACATGGAGTGTTGTCTACATGGAGTGTTGTCTACGTGGAGTGTTGTCTACATAGAGTGTTGTCTACATGGAGTGTTGTCTAAATGAAGAGTTGTCTACATGGATCCTTTGTAAGCCTTTGCAATCTTTTGATTGTACCCTTAATAATAATAATAATAATAATAATGATAATAATAATATTAATAATAATAATAATAATAATAATAATAATAATAATAATAATAATAATAATAATAATAATAATAATAATAATAATAATAATAATGATAAAATCAATAATAATGCTCCATGGGGAAGTGGAACAGAATTCCTCCTCCGTAAGCCATGCGTGTCGTAAGAGGCGACTAAAATGCCAGGAGCAAGGGGCTAGTAACCCCTTCTCCTGTATATATTACTAAATGTAAAAGGAGAAACTTTCGTTTTTTCTTTTGGGCCACAATGCCTCGGTGGGAAACGGCCGTATTGAAAGAAATAATAATAATAATCCAGATATTTGTTTTTCAAGCCGAATAAATCAATGTGTATGTTATTTTAAGCATCCGTAAACATCATCTCCAAACATTATATCCACCTCGAAATTAAAAATATTATGACACACTAGAATTTCAATATACATTATATAGTTCCTGGGACGCGTGGAGTAACGCCATTATGAAACAAGTTGCCCAATAAGACACATATGCAACACATTGGTATCTTTATTTCCGAAGGGTTTCGCCTACACAGCAGGCTGCTTCAGTCTAATACGGTGGTGTCTAAAATTGGAGAGAACGAAAGCAGTGGAGAGGTAAGGATGATGTGATCAGTAGCCCTAGCCCCGAAGAAGTAGTTTTGAGGTGGTCAGTCCCTAGGTTTGGAGAAGCGTCTAGCCCCACACTGAAGCGTCTAGCACCACACTGAAGCGTCTAACACCACACTGAAGTGTCTAGCACCACACTGAAGCGTCTAGCACCACACTGAGAAGGGCTTGGACTTCAAGCAAGCATGCGTGAGCGTGTTAGGAGCGAATGAAGACATTTTCACTCCAGCAGAAGGCCGCACAGACCAGCTAAATGACAGTACCAATCACATAGATTTCGAAAAAGAGATTGAAGGCATGCCCACTCTCTCAGCAAGAGCCCTCAGTATTCTTTGGAGAAAGAGACTTGCATGCAGGGAGTGTAGCATGCATGCAGGGAGTGTAGCATGCATGCAGGGAGTGTAGCATGCATGTAGGGAGTGTAGCATGCATGCAGGGAGTGTAGCATGCATGCAGAGAGTGTAGCATGCATGCAGGGAGTGTAGCATGCATGCATGCAGTGTCTAGCACCACACTGAAGCGTCTAGCACCACACTGAAGCGTCTGGCACCACATTAAAGCGTCTAGCACCACACTGAAGTGTTTAGCACAACACTGAAGTGTCTAGCACCACACTGAAGTGTTTAGCACAACACTGAAGTGTCTAGCACCACACTGAAGTGTCTAGCACCACACTGAAGCGTCTAGCATTACACTGAAGTGTCTAGCACCACACTGAAGCGTTTAGCACCACACTGAATTGTCTAGCACCGTACTGAAGCGTCTGGCATCATACTGAAGTGTTTAGCACAACACTGAAGTGTCTAGCACCACACTGAAGTGTCTAGCACCACACTGAAGCGTCTAGCACCACACTGAAGCGTCTGGCACCACATTAAAGCGTCTAGCACCACACTGAAGTGTTTAGCACAACACTGAAGTGTCTAGCACCACACTGAAGTTTTTAGCACAACACTGAAGTGTCTAGCACCACACTGAAGTGTCTAGCACCACACTGAAGCGTCTAGCATTACACTGAAGTGTCTAGCACCACACTGAAGTGTCTAGCACCACACTGAAGCGTCTAGCATTACACTGAAGTGTCTAGCACCACACTGAAGCGTTTAGCACCACACTGAATTGTCTAGCACCGTACTGAAGCGTCTGGCATCATACTGAAGTGTTTAGCACAACACATAAGTGTCTAGCACCACACTGAAGTGTCTAGCACCACACTGAAGCGTCTAGCACCACACTGAAGTGTCTAGCACCACACCGAAGCGTCTAGCACCACATTGAAGCGTCTAGCACCACACTGAAGTGTCTAGCACCACACTGAAGTGTCTAGCACCACACTGAAGTGTCTAGCACCACACTGAAGTGTCTAGCACCACACTGAAGTGTCTAGCACCACACTGAAGTGTCTAGCACCACACCGAAGCGTCTAGCACCCCATTGAAGCGTCTAGCACCACACTGAAGTGTCTAGCACCACACTGAAGTGTCTAGTACCACACTGAAGTGTCTAGCACCACACTGAAGTGTCTAGCACCACACAGAAGTGTGTAGCACCACACTGAAGTGTCTAGCACCACACCGAAGCGTCTAGCACCACACTGAAGTGTCTAGCACCACACTGAAGTGTCTAGCACCACACTGAAGTGTCTAGCACCACACCTAAGCGTCTAGCACCACACTGAAGCGTCTAGCACCACACTGAAGTGTCTAGCACCACACTGAAGTGTCTAGCACCACACTGACGTGTCTAGCACCACACTGAAGTGTGTCCGAAAGAGCTTCCTGGAAAATACAAGTCAATTTTCAAACTAATTTACAATTAACTCAGAATTTGGAACCTTCAGATTATGTTTAGCTCTGTCCTGGACCTTTATCAAGTCAAGGGTCTTGTGACTTTATAATGGTCGAAGACGGCCCGAAACGTCGTCAATGTTTTCTTCTTCAAATTGTAGGTTAGTTTAAAAACAGTTTGGTTAGTTTGTTAGGTTTAAAATCTATCCACGTCAGTTTGGCCACTGCAAATAAGTCACTTTGTCAGACTTTTTTGGGTTGTCCCAGGTTCTCTACACATATGCTGCTATGTATGATAATCTATGTAACTGTAGTTATGTATACCTGAATAAACTTACTTACTTGCTTACTAAATATGCAATTCACCTGTGCACGAACAGCCAAGGTCACAGGATATATACACCGAGAGGTGTTTATCTCTCAGTGTGTATACACTGAGAATTTACTTTAATCTCAGTTTATTCATTAAAGTATTTTTGACTGGTGGTAAAAAGTTGACAGGCAGAATTAATGACCCTCGTGTATTAGATAGGCTTTCAACCCTATTAACCAACTAACCATTCAAGGACACTTCAATCCTTAAAATAGGGAGTAAGCAAACTCTCAGTGCATACACACAGATACACAAAAGCAAGTGTACACACTCTGTGTGTATATAGCTCTTTAACATTCCTGCTGTATATCAAGCTTACTATCTCTGAGTATGCTCCATTACTGTCTCATTTTTTCCTTGCTATCCTTGGTCGGAGCTTTTGTTATGAAAGAAAATTATGTATTTTATACATAATATTTCCTTCACAAATGATGCCTTCATGCTAGTGAAGGGCTCTTGATCTCAGAATTAAAAGGAACCCTATCCTTCCTGTGATAAAATCTGGTTGCCTTCTATTACCCAGATAACCTAAACCCCAGACCCTTACGGTTTTAGCGCTTCCCCATGAATATTATAATTGTTGTACATAATAATAATAATAATAATAATAATAATAATAATAATAATAATAATAATAATAATAATAATAATAATAATAATAATAGTGGGCTCCCAGGCATGGAGGTCTTCGGTCATTCCAACCTTCTGAATCAATCCCTACGCAGGCAAAAATAAATGTAAAACTAGATGCGTTTGGGTTGCTGTGATATCCTGGAAGAGTATCTTCAGTATCCTGTAAGCCCATCACACTGTACCTCAAAGACCCGAGAAAGGTATCCCCAATATCCCATAACCCCAGCACCCTGTACTTCAGTGCACCCAAGAATTTGGTGTGGCTCCTCTTACTGCTGTTTTGGGTTCAGTTATATCAGCTTCTGAATGCAAGTACTGTGTTAGCCTTCAGTACATCCCTTCGTGTATGGATAACGTGCTCGTTATCCATACACTGAAGGAATTCTTTATGTCTCCTTGGCTCATTAGAAATTTGACTTTCCATTAGTGTCCTTTTTTGCTGTTTCTTCCCGTTTAAGTAGTCTCCCTTTATCAACTTTGCTTGTATTTCTGAGCATCTTGTTAGTCTTCCAGTGATGGAAGAGATAGACCTCGACCCCTATTTTCTTATCCCTGTCTTCGTATTTCCGGGATCAGCCTTGTAGCAAACCTCTTTCTCAAGTTTCTTTGATGATATGAGGGCTTAATGCTGAAGCTGCTCACACTCTAATGTTTCTACGAATGCCGTGTACAGTGATTTGAATGCCTTCGTTTTCGGATTCGTAATTACTTTTCGAATGTTTACAGTTGGCCACCAAAGATATTCTTTTTGACTCTACCTCAGGTATAACATGTGGTGTTGCGTAGTCCCTCAACCCTTACCCTTCCTAGGACCTTCTCTCGATTTGATTTTGTGAGCTGCCTCACTTTCAGGTAGTGCTCTTCTCGGCTTTCCCGCTCAGGGGGTACTCTAGGTGGTATTCTTACTCCGACCTCTCTCCCAGGTGGCAATCTTCACCTGACTTTCCCCTTGAAGGTCTTCCTCTCTGGGGGAACTCTTCCTCTGGCCTCTCTCTCATGGGGTACTCTTCCTCTGGCCTCTCTCTCTCTCTCATGGCGTACTCTTTCCCTGACCTCCCACTTCCTGATCCTATCCTCATAACGATGCATTTGCAGGGATTGAATTCCAGTAGCCACTTGTTGTACCAGTCATGCAGCTTGTCATCGTGAAGCATATTGTTGGAAGGTTGCAGACCACAGCTATTATCTAAGAGTTGGCTGGCTGCCTCTCCTGACCTTTCACCTCTTCTCCCGAACGAGAAATAGTCAAGAAGGCTGAATAATACTCCATTATGAGTAACACAAACCATCCTAACTTCTTGACTCGCTTGTTTGTGAAGTTAATCGGGCTGTAAAAGCTGGCATCAGTGAGTGGAGAGAGGCAGCTGGCTCGGGCTAGTAATATGGCAGTCTGCAAGGAAAGATGACCCGAGATCCTCTTTGTTTTTCAACGCCCCACCTGAGACCCAGCGACTGACGTCAACGCAGACGTCACGGCTACGTCAGAACGACGGTTGTCCGCTCCCCGGGCCCAGGCGCATACGTTTTTATGGGCGTTTTTTGTGTGAGGGCGTCACATAGCAGTGTCATTACGAGGATATAGTTAGTGTCAGAGCGTGGAGGCAGGGATGGGGTTGGGGGGAAAGGCTATGGCGGTCGACACGCTCCTGCCACCACCAGGATGTGGAGCACCACCTCCTGCGTCAACAACACCACCAGGACACAAAACTTGCTCTCACACTTTCTCGTCGCCAACTGGGCAAATTATGCGACAGCTTGTGGTGGTCTCCAAGGGTGGCCGTGGGGGCAAGAGGAATGGTTGGGAAGGAGGCATGAGGGTGGGGAGTCTCCAGAGTTGGCTGTGGTGATAGGAGGAATGGTTGGAGGCAGAAGGAACTCTGGTTGCAGTATTTTTCAATAAAATTGATTACATATGCAGTGTGCAGTTAATATATTTTGTATTATAGGTACATAGTGGAAACATCCGCAGTATGTGCATCTTACCTATTCTATATGATATTGTAGTTAAATTGAAGGGCCAAAAGCTAGCAATGTTTCAAGGACTCCAATGAAAATAAAACTGATTTTTCTTTGGGTTTTCCAATGTAATTTACACATATGTTAGTATGTATGATAAGTAAAATCGCCTAAATTTGTATAACTGTACTTACGCGTTCCTCTACCAAAATAAGCTTTTTTCCCTCTCACATTCCATCACAAAGGATGAACACACAAGGTAATAATAGCTCTCTATTCTGAGAGATATTATTGGTTCGATGAGATGTATTTCATTATTACCCTATTGGTTCAGCAGCTGTGGTAGCTTCATGGGATTCGTTCCAGAGCTGGAATCACTCTTATGTGGAACGGAAGAAAGAGTTAGTTTACAAAGAGTTACTAACATCATGCAAAGGAAAGGAGAAAAAGTTGTAAATACGTTTGGGTGTTGAAAGGCATATATAATTTCAACATGAGGCGAGACATGCTCGGTGTGTTAACTGGGGTTCATACTGGGAGGGACAATAAGAGCAGCAATTTTCGTCAAAGTGTAATTACCCCTCTTTTATGTGAGGAAATAAGATAGCGTTCATTTTACACGATCATTTTTTTCCTTCTCTCTGTGTGTTTTGTACGTTTTCACGCACATGTGAGTTTCAATTGCTTAGTTAAGCTCTTCAGAGGACCTAAAATAAACTTGCTTCAAGAGACGAGCTGCAGAAAGCTGTGGTGGATTAAGCCGTAACGTTCTCAAAATAATTTCCATCTTACAAAAGCCACAATAAGACTTGATGGATATTGTAGAGTTTTATGAACTCAAACTTTAAATTTATCACCGTCTACCACGGTGACGTCACACTACAGTCTGCAAATCCAGACCAGATCCGCGAACAACGCAGCAATCTACTTCAGTTTATCACGCAAGGCGCTAATTAGTGGCAATTATAGAGAAGAGAATGACGTAAAAACAAGTTGCCCAGTGAGCTTTTGATGATGCTGTGAAATGAAGTTGTAGAAAACATTTTTCTAGCGATATAAGCGGAGTTGAGTAATGTGGGAGCCGTGATTTGCCTCTCCGGATTACATGCAAAGTCTCTCTCTCTCTCTCTCTCTCTCTCTCTCTCTCTCTCTCTCTCTCTCTCTCTCTCTCTCTCTCTCTCTCCCCCCTCACTCTCTCTACATACTATCTATCTATCTATCTATCTATTATTATATATATATATATATATATATATATATATATATATATATATATATATATATATATATATATATATATATATATATATATATATATATATATATATTTAACACGTCGGCCGTCTCCCACCGAGGCAGGGTGATCTAAAAAGAAAGAAAATCCCAAAAAGAAAATACTTTCATCATCATTCAACACTTTCACCTCACTCACACATAATCACTGTCTTTGCAGAGGCGCTAAGATACGACAGTTCAGAAAATCCCTCCAAACTTACAAATTTCACAACTACAATAGGTCGTACTGTAGTTGTGTAATTTGTAGTGGCCACCAACTACGACTCATCTACGTCTCTTCAGCTTGCAACCCACAAGTCAGATGGTGTGAGTTGCTCTGCACAACCATGGGCTTTCTGCATGCACAACAGAATGTCAACCATTTCTGAACAAACATTGTATTACGTGGAAATAAATCTTTGACTATGACTTTTACTGTCGTCCTCTGTGAGACAGAGCAATAAAAGTGTCTTCCCAGTTAGGTTTGCAAACAGTCTTTTAAGGCGGGATAGACCAGTGGACAGTGTTCTGGGCTGTCTTGTGCCAGACAAGACGTAGGGGTGATACAGTATCTGGAAAAATGGGAATTAATCAGATGGTATCCAAGGAAGAGGTGGTCAGCTGCTCCAATTCCTTGGATCTAGAGCACTTCACCGGCATCAAGACAGAATGTGTGTGTGTGCCTTCTGTTTGACTCATCAGTGCCATTTGTTGCAATAACCAGTGTCAATAACTAGTATCCATAACCAGTGCTAATTTAAGCAGTGCCATTTTAAGCAGTGCCATCTAACAAGTGCCACTTTTGTCAGAGCCTATCTTTTCAGTACAATTCTTACCACTGTAATTTTAACCAGCGTCACTAAATAGCACTACTAGCAAATGCCTCTAACCAGTGCTTCTCTAACTAGCACCAGTAACCAGTGCCACTAACTAGCGCCACTAACCCGCACCACTCTTACAAGACAGGTGAGGAGTCATGCCCAACACTGACATTCAACCTTAATTAGACTGGGTGATAATATCCCACGTTAAGACCTCCCACCATAACATCTGGGAATGGTTGCCATAAATCCCAGCGAAAGTGCGAGTGGTAAGGCGATGCGAGACGTGCTGCGTCGCTGCGACCCGTCACAGCATACGGATACTGTGGTTCTCTCGTCTCTAGAGCCTCACAGCAGTCGGATCTGGGAGACTACTAGAGGCTTTGTGACGCTAGATGGGTCAGTTCTGGCAATGTGTCGCATTGAAGTGTGAAACTGGAGAGAAAGTGAGATAAAGAGGGAGAAAAAGATGGCGCAAAAACAAGGGTGAGTCAGGGAGCTCGTGTGTGAGGGAATCCGGGACGCTTGGTCTTTCTCCACCGTCTATGCTCCCCCACTCTCTCTCTCTCTCTCTCTCTGTTCTCACTGATATCTCTATTCCCCTCCCTCTGTATCCCATACCTCAGTGGTCAGAGGGTTGGACTCACGCCCCAGTGGTCCTTAGTTCGATCCTCAGACAAGGAAAGACGTATGGTAAGGTCTCCTAGCACCTGCTGTTTCTGTCACCTAGCAGTAAATAGATACCTGTGTTAGTCAGCTGTCGTGGGTCGCATCCTAGGGTAAGACATAAGGATCCCAAAGAAAATAAGCCACAGTGCTCGGCTTTCATGGGTTATCCTGGGTTATTAACACTCCGTGGGTTAATAATCTGTATTATGTCGTCGAATTTGACAAATGTTGCCCATTTCACCTAACAGTAAATAGGTGTTATTCGGCTGTTATAAGTGGCACCCTGGGGGTTGTAGTATTCCTTACTTAGATACCTAGTTAGAGGCTTAAGTTCTTTTAGTGGTGTGCTGTTTTCTGATTTGGTAGACACAGGAGCAGAGATCTGCTGAGTGAATCTCATCTACAGTGCTTGTAGTTGCGGGACTAAAGCTCTTGGCGTCCCCATGTCAGTGTCTGTAGCTGAAGAAGCAGAGCTATACTGGTGGTGTCCTGTCTTCACAGTTTGTAGATACAGGATCAGAGCTATGCTGGCTGTGTTCTCTCAACAATAGCCGAGCTATACTAGTGGTGTTTTGTTTTCATTATCAACAGCTACAGAAACAGAGCTAGTGGTGTCCCGTTGTCAGTGTTTGTAGCTACAGTAGCACACCTATGCTTGTCGCGTCTCGCCATCAGTGTATGATTTGTCATACAACTTCGTAAATTTGCTTTGCCGCAGCGCTTGTTACCTTACCTCATAGTGGCTCCCATTTCTGCACTTTTCTATTGTCTTTAAAAATACTGTACCGTCTAGCATCTTAAGTGTGTGTGTGTACTCACCTAGTTATGGTTGCAGGGGTCGAGTCATAGCTCCTGTGTGTGTGTGTGTGATGATAATTTAAATGCTTTAGAAAACTTTCCCTCTCATCTATTTTACTCCTCCGTTGTCGACACGTTCATGGAACCAAGGGTCATCGCTCCTGAACAGTGGTCCCTGTCTATGCCTCCTTTTTGATAGCCTGATCAGTTAAACTATTCGTGCTACCATCTATCCGTCCATCTCTAAGCAACCTAACATAGATTAAATCTCACGATGTTCAGCAGTCGTATCTACATTTTTATTTATTTTTTTATTTTATTTTTATTTTCGTTTAACAAATCTAACAAATATTTTCGTCTTCGTTGCTTGTTCAGCTGTTTACTGCTTATCCTTTAATTCCTCAGTTGTTCTATCTTCTTATTTTGCTCTTATCGTCGTGATCTCTTACTGTCTTCTTCTCTTATCTCTTTATATTTTTCTTTGGATTTGCTTTTTTTTTCATCTTTGTAATTCTGGTTTAAATCCTCTCTGCTTGTAAGCATTTTCTCTTCTTTTGCTTGCACTTCATTTTCCCCTTTTCTTTTTTCCCTTTTCTTTTTTTCCCTTTTCTTTTTCTCTTTTCTTTTTCCCTTTTCTTTTTCCCCTTTTCTTTTTTCCCTTTTCTTTTTTTCCCTTTTCTTTTTCCCTTTTCCTTTTCCCTTTTCTTTTTCCTCTTTTCTTTTTTCCCTTTTCTTTTTTCCCTTTTCTTTTTCCCATTTTCTTTCCTTTCTTTCGTCTCATCTCTTCTCGAGATTCTTATTACTTTCATCTTTCCTCGTGTCTGGTGTCGTGATTCTTCCATCCAGTACCAGAAAGATGATAACCTTTAACATATCATCTATAATATGTCTATAATCGGGATCCAGGGTTCCTCCATACCCCTCGTAGCCCGACCTGAGACCAGACTTCCTTGTTGACTTTAATGAACCAGGCTGTTGATGCTAGCAGAGCGCATGCCTGCTTATTCGTCCTAACTTGTCTAATTTGGTTGTTGTAGAAATTAGTCTTGTGTCTTCTTGAACATTTCTATCCTGTGGTGGATTAGAAACTTGTGAATTGTGGAAATATTTCGCTTACCAGTGGCTTCCTCAGTTTCGCTAACCAGTGGCTTCCTCAGTCCAATACGGAGAAGAATGGTTCAAGATCACAGTTTTGAGGCAATCAGTTCCTCAGCCTACCTGTTCAGTGAATATTTCTTATTTACCCAAAACTTCCCTCGAAGTAGAACTTTATCGTGATTTGATAAAGTTCTACTTGGAACGAAATGTTGTGAAAATAAAGTCTTGTTATGCATGCTCTTGTCTTAATAAGTAATGATGTATAAAACAAAAGAATTAATGAATAAGACACATGTGCAACAATAAGACACATGTGCAACAATAAGACACATGTGCAACAATAAGACACATGTGCAACACTTTGGTATCTTTGTTATAATAATAATAATATAATAATCATGTCTTTATTTACTACAAGTACATGTACAAGGTATACAGACCATAGCTGACAACAATGACATACTACTATATAGAAAGTCCCTTGTTATGCTGAGCATTTCCCGCAAATTAGGTCAGTTTTGTCCCAGGATGCGACCCACACCAGTCGACTAACACCCAGGTACCTATTTTAAACTGATGGGTGAACAGGGGCAGCAGGTGTTTTATGTTGATGAAGATGTTTTCATAACCTGTGATGTTATTCCATAACCCGTGATGTTATTCCATAACCTGTGATGTTATTCCATAACCTGTGATGTTATTCCATAACAGAGATGATTCTGGACACGGTGGAAGAGGTGAATAGAGAGATGAACAGTCCTCCAACCTTGATAGGAGGTGTTCAGCAGAGGATACTTTTAATACAACTTTTCGCCAGACTCTGAGCTTCATAAAGAATGATAAAGCCTATCCTTGGATGAAACGTTGCATAAAAAGAATTCTCTGCCACCAGTCTCCTTATTTCCTCCTTGATAAAGCCATTGGCTGGCGAAACGTCTTCACAAAAAAGATACACAGATGCTGCACTCTTGTTTTATTCATATATTTGTGTCTATCCACATACCATTTTGAGTTAGGCTCTTTGAGTCGTTATTCCTTGTATCTGTTTGTAGGAGCTGCAAGAGTCGTGGGGCTACGGACGTTTCGGTCCGAATTGGACCATTAACTAGTCGGACCGTGTGTGACTAATGGTTCAAATCATACCGAAACGTCGACACAAGTTTCTTTCACTTATGTGCGGGATGTGTGTGTATTGTTCCAGTCACGGTATTGTTCCAGTCACAGTATTGTTCCAGTCACGGTATTGTTCCAGTCACGGTATTGTGTCTTTTTGTTCTCGATGCTCTGTTGTCGTACCTCTAGAATTCCATCTAGAGGCCTTAATTCTCTTCTACCCACACAAGCTTTCCTCTCCCTCCTTTCCTTCCTTCCTCTCTCCTTTCCTCACCCTCCTTTCCTTCCTTCCTCTCTCCTTTCCTCTTCCCTTCTCTCTCACTCTCCCTCCCTCTGAGTCACACCGATCTTTCCTTCCTATCACTAATTCTGGCCCTCCTACTCCTCCTTCCACTCTCCCTCCCACTCCTACCCTCCCATTCTCCCACCCGGACGTGGCACTAGCATCCGGGTGCCAGTGCAAGGATGCTTGTGGCACTCCCCCGCTATTGTTCTTTTAATCACTGCCGCATCACACCTATTTTTTTGTGGGGTACTGAGGAATGAGGGGTGTGTAAGTATGCTGAGAGAGGAATGAAGGATGCTGAGAGTATGTTAGATGTCTGAGAGAGAAGTATAAGGGATGCTGAGAGTCTTTTAAGGGGTGTGAGAGTGGAGTGAGGGATGCCGAGTCTTTTAAAAGGCGTCTGAGAGAGGAGTAAGGGATGCTGAGTCTTTTAAGGGGTCTGAGAGGAGTGAGGGATGCTGAGAGTCTTTTAAGGGTCTGAGAAATGAGTTAGGGATGCTGAGTCTTTTAAAGGGTCTGAGAGTGGAGTGAGGGATGCTGAGAATCTTTTAAGGGGTCTTAGAGATGAGTGAGGAATGTTGAGAATCTTTTCAGAGGTCTGAGAGTGGAGTGAGGGAGCAGTGAGAGTCTGTTAGAGATCTGAGAGAGGAGTGAGGGATGCCGAGACGTAGTCACTACGCAAACTTGTTTTATAATCTCTCTCTCTCTCTCTCCCTCATTTCATATCACTGAGTTTGCTGAAGAAATTTAGCAGAGACTTCTCTTGAATACAGTTTCTGCAACCAGCTGTATTTTTTTGCTTTATAACTTTTTTCTGCACTCTGATGAATATTTTTTTCTTTTGGTATTGATAGACCGAATTTTTTTCCTTCAATATGCATATAAATAGCAGTATTGCTATACTCAATGAAAGGTGTGTTGAACGAATGTCAGTAAATAAACAAAAGAATGCAAACTACATTTTAAGAGGAAAATTGAACAAAGTTTCAATATTTTAAGTTGATTTAGGCATTCTATTCCGTTCTAAGTTGATATGGTCATCGGCCCTGTTCTAAGCTGATATATAGGTGTTCTACCCTGTTCTGAGTTGAGATTTAGGTGTCCTGTCCTATTTTAAGGACGTATATACAGTGAGAGCTACCTCTCAATGTATATACACTGTAAGAAACATACCTATATGCACTGAAACGTACACACACACACACACACACACACACACACACAAACACACACACACACACACACACACACACACACACACACACACATGACTCGACCCCTGCAACCACAAATAGGTGAGTACAAATAGGTGAGTACACACACACACACCGGTGGCCCAGTGGTAAAGCTCTTGCTTCACGCACGGAGGGGCCGGGTTCAATTCCCGGTGGGGCAGAAACATTTCGAAGTGTTTCCTTACACACACATACACACACATACATACAACAGGCCTAGTGTCTAATTGACATGTGCCTAGGACAAAATGGTAACTAACAGGAGCTGAGTCTCGACCCCTGCAACCACAATTAGGTGAGTACACACACACACACACACACACAAACACACACTTCTAATTTTCTCTAGACAGTAAAACTGATTTTTTTTACGATGAAAACTCTAAAATGTGTCCATTTAGTTTTCTGTTTATGAATTTGTCATCTGTCTCTCGCTTGCTAAGTTTTTCTACTCTCAACATACGCTAAACAGCTAAGTTCAGAAAGTTAAATTACGAGTCACAATTCAAAGATGAAAAACTGTCGACATTTCCGTTCGTCCTGGACGGGGTCGAAACATCGTCGATTAAATCTCTAACTGTGACTTTTATTCATATTCTTCTTCTTCTTCTTCTTCTTCTTCTTCTTCTTCTTCTTCTTATTATTATTATTATTATTATTATTATTATTATTATTATTATTATTATTTTCCAAGGGATTAGCTAAACTAGAAGGGGCTTATACAATTCCTTGGGAATGGAAGACAATTAGAGTTGATCTGTGGTAGGGGGAGAATTACCTCCAGTTTCGTTAATCAAGAGCCTTTACCCGGCATCAAGGTATACCCGACATCAATAATAAAAGCCACGATACAATGACTGGAACAATTCACAAATAACCCACACATAGGAGTACGAAATTTTACACGAACTGCCTTGATAGTGATCCCAGACGAACCAAAATATAAAGTTTCCTCTTCCTAAATAAGTTATTTTTTACTCAGTTTTAGGTTACATAACAAAAAATTACATTGGTCTTGATGGTACGTAGATTTTATGAACTTATAAATAGTACAATTTTTAAGGTATTTTAAGATATGTTTAATTTTAAGTTTGTTAAAATTCATTACATTCATATAGGCTTTCCATTCATGATCTATCTGTATATTGTAATGCTATGTATCATGAAAATAAACCTTAAACCATTAAGGTAAAACATTGCTACTTATTTCCGTTGTTAATTAAAAATGTGATAGCATACGTGTTTCTTCACAATATTATATCAGTTCTGATATTTATATGCTTACTATAGTTGTAGTTAAAATTTATTATACGTTAGCTTATATTTTCTTAAATAATGAGTCAAGATAACATCCTCCATTTCACTTGGCAAAATTCCTTTTCTCCCACAGAAGAGGCTCTGAAGGCAGATCTGCTGGGCAAGCCCAGGAAGGAACGCACCGCCTTCACCAAGCATCAGATCAGAGAGCTGGAGGCTGAGTTCCAACACTCAAACTATCTCACCAGACTCCGTCGCTACGAGATTGCCGTCTCGCTCGACCTTACCGAGAGACAAGTAAGTTACATTGTTTATCTTGTAAGTCAATACACAACCCACAGTGTTGTTGTGGTTTCTTACACGGAGGTCCTTCCTTCTTGAGTGTGGGTGGGATATAAAAATAAGGGGTGTGGGACTATCACTGTTAACCTATATATATGTATATATATATATATATATATGCAAAAAGATCACAGTAATCAGGTGATATCAAAATATGCAAAAACACTATGAAATAGAGGAATTAGCTTCGATGACTACTATGTGAGTAGTCACAAAGGCTTGGAATTCTCTAGTTTTTCATAGTGGTGTGTATATATATATATATATATATATATATATATATATATATATATATATATATATATATATATATATATATATATATATATATATATATACTATACGATGGTATTGTAACCACGAACGAATAGTATTTAAACTAGCCGGGGGATTGAACCCGTGTTGTTTTAGCTCGCCTCATGGTGAGCAAAAATTTGCGACCTGTAACCCACTGGGCCATCCAATCCTACAAAGACCACGCACTCAGCAGAGTTAGGTGTTGTACCGTGATCCGAGGACTTACGATGGTGTGGGTGCCTTGGAGCTAATTTCATTCTACTCCCCGTTTGGTGTACTAGTCTCGGATCAAACTATCCTCTCAACTCCTTCCTGACACGTCAGAATACCACAGCACACAGAGGTGACCAGACTATCTAGGGCTATATACCAGTCGCACGACTCTGCTTTCCGTGCTAACAATTGCCAACGAAGACTGAAGGATTGTGGGTATTCTTGTGCTAGTGGAATAATGTGTTGCATGCTGGGCCCACGCCAAGCATGTGATGATGCAATCAAGTCAAGTACTATATTATTATTACCACTGACAGTCACAAATTCTTTGAAGAAATATTCTTTGCTCTCTTCTTAGAATTCACCAGTCTGAGAATTTCCTGATTTCTTTGTACGTACACACGGAATTTCTCGTTTGACTTCTCTTGTTTATTCTATTTAAATTGAATTCCTATATTAAGAATATTATTGCATTCACTGGTAAGCGCTAAAATCGTAGCAGTCTAAGGAACGGAAGGCAATCAAGTTTGATCCATAGAAGGAGAGCATAGCTCCAATTCCTGAAATTGACGTGATGATGCAAAGCAGATGGTCTCAAAGCAGGTGGTCTTAAAGCAGATGGTTTCAAAGCATTTGGTCTCAAAAGCAAATAGTCTCAAAGGAGATAGTTCAAAGTTATTCTACATTTTCATTTATTTTTTAGGTATTTCAATTTTATAAGAGATACATTTACATCATAGATGTCTATAATGTCTATAATATAGACTAAGGCTCAATGACCGATTATATAGAGCATAATTATGTTTTCAAATTATACCATCTAAGAGACCTAAAATTATATTCTCTAAGAGACCTAAAATTACCATGATTATATTCATGGTGATAGCGCTTAGTCACTGGGAGGCAATCATGTTCGATTCAAAAAATGAGAGAAAGACTCCAGTTACTTGGATCAAAATCCCTTCATCGATATCATGGAACTCCTTGAATATCGCGCCTCTGTCAAACAAGCAACGCCAGCTTATAAAGTTATTATTATATACTTGTATAAAATAATGCAGTGTTTATACTATTAAAAGTCAAAACTGTTTTCTGTGGTAACGACACAACCTTTACAGGACCCAGGTCCCTTTTTTTTTTTTAAATCGCCATAGCTTACGACGAATTAAAAATGGTCCTAACATGAATGATTTCTAACAAACTCACTCTCAAAATTAAAAAAAGAAGTGAATGTAAAGTGTCAAGAGACTGAAAAAAAACAGATTGAATTTAGAAACTGAAGCTAAAGCAGCAGTATCAGTGGAAGGTGACATATCAACTTAATATTCTGAGGGAATACTGTAGTTAATATGCTAATATTTGGTCTTCAGTCCAGTGAACTAATGCACTGATTTTATCCCATTAAACTGGTAGACTTTCATATTAGACGTAAGTTATATCGTTTCGTTTTGCATTTTTAGAAATATCCCTGAGAGTTTTCAGGTCGCCTAGATGAAAAAAAAGTAAAATCAGTGGCAGAGCGTTCGACTCACAACCAAAAGAACCCGGGGTTCGATTCCTGGGTAGGGCGAGATATATTGGTAGGCCTCCTTAATACCGTTGCTCAACCTTTCACCTAGAAGTAAACAGGTACCTAGATGTTAGTCTATTTCTATAAATGGCATTCTGTGGAATGGTAAATAGAGTTGGGCTTTGAAATGAGGTGAGCCAGAATAACAGCTATCAGTCTGTAAATTGAACTGCGTAAAGTAAAATCAATGTTATTTACAGCTATTTTCTTCCTAGGTAAAGGTGTGGTTCCAAAATCGACGAATGAAATGGAAGCGAACTAAGAGCGGACAGCTGGCTATGAAGCGTCAACAGCAGCAACAACTGGAACAAAAGCATCTTGAAAAACATCAAGATGAGAAAGATGCCTCCAGCCTCAGTGTTCAGAAGCCTCAGTCAGAGGAGACGAAACCCATGTTTCAAGTTTGTCAGGAACAGCACACAACCAGCAACACTAGGGGCACCACCGACAGCAACAGCACGTGTGAGACAAACAGCATTAACAGCAGCAGCAATAACAAACACAGCAGCAGTAGCGTTGACACCACGCTACGAGACCCAGTACTGAACCACCATGGAGTCTTAGGTGTTGAAACTACTCCACCAGCCATCACCATAACTCCTCTTCAAAACAGTTCCCTGCAGGACGCCTTCCCTAGTCTCCACCACGCCCTCGCACCACCTTCCCCATCCCCAACACTAGCAACTACGCCCATTCCTGGTTCCCTGGAGGAGGGAGACACCTACCGTAGTCTCCAACAGGAGCTACGAGGAACAACCACCTACCTCCCACCAGACGACGATACGTGCTAGTGATGTATGCGCAGCTTCGCTTATTTTCTATCCTTACTCATTATAACTTTAGTATTAAAAAACTAATCTCATATTTATTTATACGTTTATAGAATAATATAGAAATACCAATACTATTCTTGATTCTCAACGTTTGAATTAGATATTGCTCAGAATACCCTAGGCAATAAGTAGGCCGCCACCACAACACTGGACAAGTAGGACATCTCAGACCACCACAACGTAATCCATAGTCTATTCGGTTATTAGTATATATGCATATATACATAAACGACATCAATTTACAGGTTGCCTAAAGACTCAGCCCACCAAAGAGATCAGCAAATTCTTAGAGAGGTTGGGTGACTTAAAATATTGTAAACTACATTATTTTTACCAAGATTAAGTTGACATATTAGTTTTGTATTAACTTAAAAACTGTTATATGTATATAATATTTGCATACCTCTTGGTAAATATTTTTCCTGGAGAGGTACTTTTAAGCAGATCCTGTTTTGCTCTAGTTATGTCTATTAATATAATTATCACTAGTTTTCTAGTTATCACTCGTTATCTACTTATCACTAGTTATCCTACTATCACATACAAAAACAGTGATATTTCTCAATAATTCACATATATTTACACTATTTGACAACCGTACAACTAATCTGATATCCATGGACGATACTGAATGGTATTCATTAATTTTTTTATGCACTGGGGTGGAAAAGCTGGTCACTGTATGAGAAAGGCTCGCGCCAGGAGGAATTATTATATTTTTCCTGACGAATCAAAAACATAACCTTTAGCAAATATTTAAGCTAATTTATGTCACTCAATATGATGTAGTCCACAGCAGGAAGAATAGAAGCTACAATACCATGTCTGGAACAGTTCCCAAGCTACTCTCACTTTCTAGAGGAAACTCTAGACGTTTCGATCCGCCCTGGGGCCATTATCGATCCAGGAAGGATCGAATGTACGAAACTGAGCCATATACCTAATACATTTAGTAACAACTGATAAGCCTACAACCGAAAAAATAAAGTTTATCAAAGCAAAATTATTATAATTTTGTTAAACGTATACATTTCAATATTTCTTGGTCATTTTCCAAAATTTCTCTTTTTTGATGATGATAATGAGCCTATTGCTTTTCTGCTCAATTTTGTCCCCTGAATGTTTTCACACCGCCAACCTATCGCTAACTTGTCCCATAAATTCTTCACATTTCAAGATAATATATATAAGCGTTACAAAGTTGTTGATAACTCTTAAAGATTCTGCAATATTTCAACAAAATTGCAATGTATTTTTTTCAGTACCTTGTTCCTCGTCCTATATTCAGGACGAGACGATAGTCTAACCTATTACCCAATTTCAAATCGTGATAATCAATGAGAGACTTAAATAAATATTAAAACTATAATTAGTAGAGAAAACTGAAAACAGTACAGATATATTTACATACAATACCAGACATTATTTTCAAGTAATTAAATGTAATCGAGGAATTTATATACATTAATTTATTGCAACTTTACAATAATTTTTTTTGCAATAAGCAGTATGATAGTGTTTACACAATTACTGATAATTGTATAACAATGAAAACAATTATACAATTATTTTTTACCTGAAAATTCGCCATCTCGAGCAAAACAACGAAGTATATTTATGCTAATTCTAAGATAGATAAATTATTTTAATTTAGACGACGACAATTTTGAAAAACATTGCTTTTATTATATTCTTGGAGAAGCGTTAAGCCCCTGGGAAATAGAAAGTAATCACGTTTAATCCAAGGGAGAGAAGGATAGCTCAATTTCTTTGGATCAATAGAATTTTACTAGCGTCAAAGCGGTTTTCTTAGAGGAGTGTAAACCTATGCAAGGTTAGTATTGGTAGCTATGTTAGTTTCAGGGAAATACCGGCATATCCAGTATTCATAGATTAAATTTAAGTGGGACTTGTACATGAGTTAATAGGCTTATTAAAGCTTGGGTAGCACTGAAATGGATTGGCCAAATATTTTTTGTTAGTGGGTTTGGGTTTGACAATGACTTGCCTAGTATGGGCCAGTAGGCCTGCTGCAGTGTACCTTCTTTCTTATGTTCTTATTAAAAAAAAAAGGCGTATGCACTGATTAAGGTATTTTTTAAGGAAAAGTTTGGCTAGGAAAGTCATCTTCAGTTTTATAAGGCAAGAAGGAGCCACTCGTGGAGAAACGCATCTTTAATAAATGTCTTCATCAGTGCACAGGTGTCAGTGCACAGGTGTCAGTGCACAGGTGTCTTTTACCTACAACTTGTAGGTAAAACTCCCACGCACTATCTAGTATTTGCCTAAATATCTTTCATTGTTTTCCGTGGGGGGATGATGGTGAATCTCCAGGTACTCAGTGTATTATCTTTTGGCTTCAATTTTATAATATATACTTGAGTGTGCAGATGAATTTGTGTTTAATTACCCTCTTAGACAAGGTCTTAATCTCGGCAATGAGGTAAGATATTTCGTGATTGTGGTTCAATTTCCGTATTACATTTTGAAGAATGAAGGTCACTATACTGTGGATGGAACATTCACAACTCTCACAGTCGATCATTATCATTACAGTAACTGTGTACAATGTTAACAAGTGAATGATCACAGTAAGACACGTATAAAGCACCTGGGTATAATTATTATGAAGACGTTTCGCTAGCCAGGGGCTTTATCACTTCAGTGCAGAAGTTTCTTGGTGTTGAAACTGGAGGCAGTAGAAAACGAGGTAATCAGTCCCTCAATCTGGTATAAAGATACCCAGGTGTTGTATACGTGACGCGTTCATCAGTTAAACCTTGTATATAATATTATGACAAATAATTTAAACGTGAAAGATATAAGTATATTAATGATATAAGATGTAAGTATATTAATGATCAAATTCTTTAATCAAAAGAATAAATTAACTCCAAAGGGAGTTAGTGAAATGAGATTTGGGCTCAGCAGACAAATACAATGAAGATCACTCAAATACCCAGAGTTTAAATAAAGAAAATGTTATGGATGTTGATCACATGTGATTTCTAATAGTGTTATCTTCAATCTTTAAACAGGTGGACCGGTAAGCCAGCGGAAGGCCTCGGTCAGATGACCAAAAGCTCCAGTAGCGGATCGTCATATAACTAAGACCAGCGACAGGAGGCATTTGTTTCCTGACAAATCTTTACCACCCTAGCCTATAAATAATGATAAAAAATATAGCAATAAAACCAGGTTAAACGGAATGTGCAGAAGAATTCAAGGATTCAGTAATTGGCATATAATTGGCATATATATTTAGGTTAAAAAAATCACAATACAGAGGCTGGAACAATAATAAACTAACCCATTGGAACAATAATAAACCCACTGGAACAATAGTAAACTAACCCAGAGGAACAATAATAAACCCACTGGAACAATAATAAACCCACTGGAACAATAGTAAACTAACCCAGTGGAACAATAATAAACCCACTGGAACAATAGTAAACTAACCCACTGGAACAATAATAAACCCACTGGAACAATAGTAAACTAACCCACAATAAGGTGAGAAAACCTTTAGAATTTTGAGTTAGATGCGAATGGTAAATATTGTTGGAATATTTAAAAAAAAATATTTGTGATAAGGAAGATCTAAAGTTAGGCCTAATTACTGACAAGAAATACAAATTGATTATTATATGTGAGAGGGACAGACTTTCAGATTTTTAAGACATTTTTAAGAAATTTAATGAAATATTAAGTACAATCAAAGTTTTGGTGAAAAATTAATTTCTGGAGCACGATATAACAATATTCAAAATGCAATATACAATATACATTATACAATACACGAATAACGCGCACATAACAGAATTTTTTTTTATGACGACGTTTCGGTCCGATTTGGCCCCTAGTCACACACTGTGACTAGTTAATGGGCCAAAATGGACCCAAACGTCGTTATAAAATTTCTTTCTCCTACGTGCGGATTATTTGTGTATTGTTCCAGTCACATTACTGTGCCTTTGTGTTTCCTACAGTATACAATGTACATAATACAATATACAAAATCAATTAAACTGTCCCAGGTAGAAGGTGTTATAAAATGTGCCATACAAAATAAAGCAGTTCCTATCTGAGGAGAGTTACAATAAAGTGCAACGCATAATAAGTCAGTAACAAGTCATACTTTTACTTCTGGCGACGTTTCGTTCAGGAATGAGCTTTATCACGTCTGAATAAAGATCTATAATGTAACTAGTTTACGTCACTGTGGAGCTAGTTACTAAGAATTATATTCCTAGATTTCCAGCTGGAAATCAATGATAGAATAACGAAAATAATGCAATAAATGTCAAGAATAGGTGACCTACATATTCTTGAACTACAAAAAAAGCGTTTGACACAATATCATGACATAGACTGATCGTACTTGTCACAACTACTGAATCACTTTGACAGAATTACGGAGGCGAAGGAAGAAATTCAAAATCCAGACGAATTTTGCAAAGACATTTGGCACATGAGATCTTGGTGGGATTGTATTCATAATGAGAGCGATAGGTATAACTGGGAAAGTAGGCAAATGGCTATTCAACTTTCTGATAGACGGAACAGGTAAGGTTTCTCAGGAAATAGGACAAGTGTTTCCTGACGCGGGTCTTAGTCATATGACGACCCGCCGTTGGAGGCCTTCCGCTGGCTTACCGGTCCACCCGTTTAAACACTAGGGTTTTAAGTTTTGACAGAGCACCAAGAGCTGTAGTAAACACTAATTGTGGGGTGTATAATAATAACTTTTATTTGGAATTTTTTTCAAGATAGACTTGACAAAAGCTCAGAGGCCGAGTCTTCTTCAAGACAGATTTGATAAAAGCTTAGTTTTCAAGATCTGTTTGAGACTTGATAAATCCCACTGTGTGGGCGAAACGAAGTCAATAAAGGGTCAAATTAAACTCCATTTGTGTTTATTTTTTCATCGTGTCGGTATTTTATACCATTTATGTAAAACAGGAGTTAACTTTTTATCTAAAAAAAAGTGTTTAAATACATCCAGTCCTCTTCAAGGATATACGTTAAACTATGGAACATATTCCATCAAATACATTTCAGAAGCATTTAAAATCATGCAACACCCGGAGTAATATATAGCCCATCAAAAAATATGAAAACGAGACGGGAGGGATAATGAAAAAAAAAAAACTGTTGGACATGGTTGTTTTGGCTGGTGTGGTTGGCTCCTTCCGCTTGGATACCCGACCCATGGGAACTCAAACGTATATTATGGGAGTGTTGACAAATAAGTTCAAGGGGAGGGCGCGGCGCCCCAACCATCTCATGTGACCTGAGTAGCCTCCAGCTACGCCTTCCACATGACAGGAGTGAGAAGCTGTACAGATGAGAATCAGCATCAGATATTAGTTCTCAAATGGTTAGCTGCGTAATGTCGACAATTATTTAGGAATTGATGCTAATAACTTAATACAGCCTCCCACCAGCCATAAGGGGAATTACCAATAGGCTCCTGGTTGTCTTCAAGAGGGAGCTGGACAGATACCTAAAGTCAGTGCCAGATCAGCCGGGCTGTGGTTCGTACGTTGGACTACGTGCAGCCAGCAGTAACAGCCTCGTCAGGCCCTGATCCACCAGGAGGCCTGGTCATAGAACGGGCCGCAGGGGCGTTGATCCCCGGAATGTCCTCCAGGTAGACGCCTGGAATAAGTGAGTTGTTGTTATTATTGTTATTATCTGACTGGAGTATACCTGGAGGGTGCTACGGGGGTCATCGCTCCTGCCGCCCGATCCATGACCAGTTCTCCCGGTGGATCAGGACCTGATCAACCAGGATGTTATTGCTGGCGGTGAGCAAACCAACGTACGAACCACAGCACAGCTGTGTGACTGTTAGACTGTCTTGGGCTCCTGACACTTATTGTGTTATCTCTTAGCGTATTTCATAGGGGTATATTGTACAGTCTGCCGAGTATTTTACTTTCGTAGGGAGTGATTTTTGTGTGTAGAGTTCAGACCAGTCCCTCTAATATTTTCCATGTGTAAATTAAGATGCATCTTTCTCGTCTGTGTCCCAAGGACTACATGTCAAGAGACTTGAAATGTTCCCAGTAATTAAGGTGCTTGACTATACTTATACGTGCAGTGAAGGTTCTCTGTATATTCCCCAGATGAGCAATTTCGTCTGCCTTGAAAGGGACTGTTAGTGTACAGCAGTGTTCCAACTTAGAGAGAACAAGTGAGGATCATCAGTAGCTAAGCGTTCCTTGTTTTGAAGGTTCTCATTATCCATTCTATCATTTTCCTCGCAGTTGTAATATTGATACTGTTATTATTATTATTATTATTATTATTATTATTATTGGAAATAATAATAATAATAATATTTTTTTTTTTTTACTATTATTGCTGTTCTTCTTGTTGTTATTGATATTTGTGTTATCATATCCTTTGATCTTGAGCCCTCCCCAGCATCAAAGCATCCATCATTGCTGACAGATTTTAACACAGTGCATGTAACCCAACTTGTGTGTTGATATATGATAGTGAAACTGCTAGTTTTTCTTCCCACTGAATAACTGTCATATACGATAGGTTAGCATCCTGAGGATGTATCCAGTTTTGATAAAAAGCAAATGAGTAGCAAACCACAGTGTGGATGAGGGTGGGTAGGTCAGGAAAATTTAAAGGGGAAGGGGAGATTTAAAGGGACGGGGGGAGGGGGAGAAGAGTAAGGGGAGACGTTGTGGATGGTGACACCACCTTCCGGGAGACAATTGGTGTCCCATTTCCGGAAACTATTGGTTTCTTCTTTTCTCTTTCCTTTCCCTTCCTCCCATCTCTTACTACCTTCTCCTCACCTCTCACTTCCCTTCCCCTCACCTTATTATCTTCTCTTCTACCCTTATTTTCCTTTTCTCATCTTTCAGCTTTTCCTTTTATCCTGTTCCATCAGCCCCATATTTTCCTCTCTCTCTTCCTCATCCCAGATTTTCCATTTCCCTTCTCCGGTCTCCCCCATTCCCCTCCTCTCCTCTTCCTCTACATTCACCTCCCATTTTCACTAAGCAATCTCATCAGTTATTTCTCTCGCCTCAACATCCTTTTTTTCATACACCTCTTCCCTTGATCTCAATTTTCCACTTCCATCTCTTCATTTGTCTCTAATTTACCCTAAAATCTCTCGCGTCAATCCCTATTTACCCCAAAGTTCAAACACTGGAAGGTCACCTACATAGACACAGAGGCAAAAAATACTTGACGATGGCCTGGTTGCCCTAGCTAAATCTCCCTGATAAGGCTGACAGTTTATTAACAGATTATTAACTTAATGTTTGCATGAAACCCATTCTATATGGCTGAAATATTACAGGGGAAATATAGCCAGATTTTGTTGCTACTGTATAACTATCATTTAGAATAGGACAGCAGACAATTGTCTGTCTATCCTTCATTCACACACCTAGATAATACATGAAAATATCTTTAATATATGAGGAAGTAGATAGTTCTTCTCAGCAGCTAGCCTCAGTGGTGGCTTCCAAGATCCCTACTATGTGTCTTTCCCATGTACACCCAACTTTATGCCTACTTAAATGGCCTGAGCTATCCAAGTTGACACCTGCTCTCACCTCAGGCTGATAGACTTTAACAATGTATATATGTAACCCATCCTGAAGTAGGTAACAGCTTTTAGCTTGTAAATAAAGTTAGGAACCCATATGCTAACCTTGTAAAACCCTGTGTAAAAAAAGGGAAAGCCTATCTAGCTCTTGTTCCATAAAGAATAACGTAGCAGCATACTGCTGATGTATCCAATTTTGCTGAAAAATTAGTCTTCATATTTCGACTACTGAGATCTCTACCATCTTGAATTTTTTTTACAACATTCACTCATTCATCCCATAATTCGTGTTCAGATGTTCATCTAGACTAGAGGTTAATCCTTCGCTACGCTAGTAAACACCTGCCGTGGGACGGAGCTGTGAGAACGACATTCACTCCCTACGGTCTCACAGTGTTTACGAAATGCAACCCGTTACGACTACTCCCTGCCCCTCTTCAACTACCCAAGAGGCCTATTCACGTTATCCATCTCCTGGCCTAGGTGCTGGTGTCTAGATGCTGGTGACTTGATGCTGGTGTCAAGATACTGGTGCCTAGGTGGTGGTGGTACCTTGATGCTGGTGACGGGCTCCTTATTCGTAGAATTGTAGCTACAATCTAGTTTCTCTGATCAAATCTGATTACCGTTCAGACTTCAGGCTCTGTACGGACTTTACGAGCATTGTACTTCTCGTGAAAATAATAATAATAATAATAATAATAATAATAATAATAATAATAATAATAATAATAATAACAATATTATTAATAATAATAATAAAGACTATAATGAAAATAATAATAATAATAATAATAATAATAATATCCTGTATGATTATATTTTTCCCCTTTCATTTTAACCATCTGATAACTTAGAAGGAAGTTACAAAAGTTTATTTCCGGTTTTGGTGAGATCCTGGAGTGTGTTGGAAGGCGTATGAAAGGGCAGGCAGGGGTATGAAGGGGCGGGCAGGGGTATGAAGGGGCGGGCAGGGGTATGAAGGGGCGGGCAGGGGTATGAAGGGGCGGGCAGGGGTATGAAGGGGCGGGCAGGAGAATGAAGGGGTGGGAAGAAGTGGTTGTGTGAGCAGTGATAATATTAGTAACTTGAGGGAAGAAGTTCAGACATCAGAGGCTGTAATACTATAAGAAATAAAGTAGTAGTAATAGTAGTACCAGTAGAAGTAATAGTCGTTAGAGTGAAGTAGCAACAAGAGTACTAGCAGAATTAGTAACAATATTAATAATAAAGTAGTAATAATAATAGTAATAATAACAGTAATAATAATAATGGAGTGATAATACTAGTATCAAAATATGTAATAATGTTAGTACTGGTAAGATCAGTATTAATTTTAGAAAGAGTAGTGTTGAAGAACCAGAAATAAAAGTGGCCTTAGTAGTAGCAATAGTCGTATTAATAGTAATATTACAGCAATACTACTTGTAGTAACAAGAGGAGGAGGAGGAGGAGGAGTAGGAAAGAAGAGGAGGTTGTCAAGAGGGAGTGGCGACCTACAAGTCACTTGCATGTTTTCTTCTCATAAATTTTTGCTACTAAAAAAATGAAGGTCTTGTACTACCGGATTTAAGACTAACTTGACCCATTTATGTATACACAAACACACATTATATATATATATATATATATATATATATATATATATATATATATATATATATATATATATATATATATATATATATATATATATTTATAAGATTATAATTAGATTCTTTAAAAGTTATAAGAAAAATCAATAAAGTAACTAGAAAAAAAACCGAATTACTCGCCAGGAAAGTCTGGGAGCGAAGAACAACATCGTAACACAAGATGAGGGGGAAACAGTGTTGACAGTAGGTAGGGAAGGTTCCAACCCTCTACCACACCTCCCTGACACCCTTCTTCCGTCCGCTGATACCAGCACCTTGACGTCTATTGTTATTGTTGGCTCGCTGACACCCCTGTTTATGACACTCCCAGTTTGTATTGTTAATGCCATGACCTGAGCTTTGTTGACACGGTACTATCCATTGTGCACTGAGACCTTCCTCATTATATGCTACATTATATGCTACATTATATAGTAAATTAAATGATACGATATATGGTACATTATATTCTACATTACATAAATAACTCGCACATAGTTAATAGTCATAAGTTTCTTTCTTCTATTTTTGGGTTATTTTTGTATTGTTCCAGTCACGGTATTGTGCCTTTTTATTTTTTATATTCTACATTAAATGGAACTTCTTAGTTCAGTACCAGACTATTGTTGTTAAATTCATGGGGGGAGCGTTCAACCCGCAAGGGTCATAGAGAGTTTTGGAAATATAAAATAATCTAGTTTGTTCCAAGGAAAGGGTGAGTAGCTCCATTCCCCTGGACCAAGAGCCTTTGAACAGCATCAAAGCACATCCTGAAGGACCTGAGTTCAATCCAAAGAGGGGCGAAACGAGTAAGTAAATCTAGCACCTGTTGCTCCTATTCAGCTAACAGTGAAGAGGAACACTGCTTACCTAGAATCTACTTGGATGTGGTCCCAGGCCAGGCCAGGCTGTTGGTGCCAGCCGCAAGCATAAGCTCCACAGCCCGGCTGGTCAGGTACCGAGTTGAGGAACTATCAAGTTCCCCCCAAAAAAAAAAAAAAAAAAGGGAACGGGTGGTGTTTAAACCGATGGCGAGTGAGTCTTAAAACCCCAGCCAGTGCGCTAAACACTCGGGAGTGATCGGCTGTTGTGGGTTGAGAATGAGCCACTATGATTGACTTTCCTAGGTTATTAACCCGACAGAGTTACTATTTCGAACAGAGTGTTATTCTAGTTTCTGATTGTTCGTAAGTGCACTATTTTTTTTAATAATAAATCTCATATAAAATACCACAAAGCACAGGATATATACACAGACATGTTCAATAACAACACTGCGACTAGCCAAGGAGTCGAAGTGAGCGAAAGCACATGACGCTCTTGTCTACGGGACCACACAATCCAAGAGGATTGTGTGGTCCTGTCATGTGTTTTCGCTCACCATGAGGCTGGCCAAAGCAGCATGGGTTCGACTTCTTGGCTAGTCGCAGTGTTGTTATTGAGCAATACCACTCGTTCGTGGGTACAGTAACACTGACATGTGTATTTGGTATGCATCTCTAAGGAGAAATTTCAATCCCTATTTTAGGGATTAAAGTATTCTTGTCTTAATGCAGGATGTATACGTGAGAGATGTATTTCTTACAGCATATATATAGTTGTGAGTATACTAACAGTATATATATATATTTTTAACCATCAAACAAGTATTGTAGCTTGAAGGTGAAAAAGGTTTAATATAGCCTTAATGGCTCTCGTGTAGTCGATAAATTTTTACCTCATTACCATTAACAATTAAATATATTCTGGATAAGTCATGTTGTGATTCATAAAAACAGAAATACTACAGTAGGCTTACTAGCTCATGCTAGGCAGGTCTAATGTACACCCACCCATACCCAGTCACATACCCCACCAGCCTGCATTTAGCTACCCAGAGTACTTGCTTCACTGTCGCTACTTCGAAGTTTGTTCCACTCATCTATGTCTCTATTATCATACTTTATTGATTGCTCCACTAAAGGGCTCAGGTTTTATTTCCTATTTTTCACTGTGATAATTTTATATATTTGCAATCACGCGTTCTTATATTCTTCCATAAGAATATAAGAACAGAGTAGATCTACCGTGTGCCTCTTGGATCATTCTTGGCAGGGACTTCTCCCACTTAATCATTCCCACTAACTTATTCATAGAGTACCTACCTATTTTTAAAGGTACCTACCTATTTTTAAAGTTATCCAAATTTATCCTAAAACTATCTCTTTTTCTGGGAAATATAAAATAAACTACTGTCTTTACATACTTTTTTTTTTTAAATAAATATGCGTTCCGCTTACCTGAATATTCACTTCTTATAAATATGTAGTATTCATTATAAATATGTAGTATTCACAACATATAGTAACCCACATTTTTTTTTGTATCTCAAGAGTTTTGTCGCAATAAACCTAACACAGCAAAGTAACTTAACCTTGTAGGTATTTACATGAAATACAATAGTTTTATTAATCGTTCCTATGTACGTGGATTGTAACTTAACATGTGTGTGTAAGTGTGACTCATCACGTCACTTCACACCGTGATATGACAGGAGGTCATGTCAGCTTGTATATATATTTCTCGTTTTTCTCTTCTATCACAATATACAACATATAGTTGATGACGTAATTATTTAGGTGTTTGGAAAGCGTCTCTCTATTTTAGTGTAGTTACCAGCATGCCAGCGCACGTGCGCGCGCGTAAACATACACACACACACACACACACACACACGTTAAAACATTAGAGAAAGTGCAAAGGTTTGCAACAAGACTAGTTCCGGAGCTAAGGAGTATGTCATACGAGGAGAGGTTAAGGGAATCAACGTGACGACACTGGAGGACAGGAGAGATAGGGAAGACATGATAACATAAAATATTGAGATGAACTGACAAGGTGGATAGTAAGAGAATGTTTTAGAGATGGGACACAGAAACAAGGGGTCATAACTGGAAGTTGAAAACTCAGATGAGTCACAGGGATGTTAGAAAATATTTCTTCAGTTATAAAGTTGTTAGGAAGGGGAACAATCTGGAGAGTGATGCAGTGGAGGCAGGATCCATACATAACTTTAAGAAGAGGTACGATAAAACTCTAGGAGCAGGGAGAGGGTGGACCTAGTAAAAAGCAGCGAAGAGGCGGGGCCAAGAGCTACAAATCGATTCCTGCAATCACAAACAGGTGAGTACACACACACACACACACACACACACACACACACACACGACTAGTCCCGGAACTAATTAGCATGTCCTACGAGAAGAGGTTAAGAGAAATCGACCTGACGACACTGGAGGACAGGAGAGATAGGGGGGATATGATAACTACATATAAAATACTGAGAGGAATTGACAAGGTGGACAAAGACAGGATGTTCCATAGATGGGACACAGCAACAAGGGGTCACAATTGGAAGTTGAAGACTCAGATGAATCACAGGGATGTTAGGAAGTATTTCTTCAGTCACAGAGTTATCAGAAAGTGGAATTGTCTGGGAAGTGACGTAGTGGAAGGAGAATCCATACATAGATTTAGGAAGAGGTATGGTAAAGCTTATGGAGCAGGAAGAGTGACCTAGTAGCGACCAGTGAAGAGGCGGGGCCAGGAGCTGTGACTCGACCCCTGCAACCTCAACAAGGTGAGTACACACATATACGGTACATTCAGTATATTAAACAAAATGAGTACCAGTGTAGACGAGTTGAAAAAGCCAAATGAACTGGATACTTCGAAAGTAAAGTTACCTTATAAGATCTCTTCTTAAGTGCTAAGAGAGAAGACACTGTGTGAACCACAAGTGAAGAATCAATGACAAGTCGATGGAGACCGAGTAGCTAGAAGAACGACAATATTGTTCCCATATTTATGAAAGGACATAGACAAGGAGTACTGAACTGCATTTGATTTGTGTACAACTGAAGGTAATTGGTAATTGGAGGTGTTGCTGTTCTGGAGTGGGACGTACAGTGCCTGCCCTTTGAATGATGGGTGGGGATATTGCTGTTCTGGAGTGGGAAGTACAGTGCCTGCCCTTTGAATGATGGGTGGGGATATTGCTGTTCTGGAGTGGGAAGTACAGTGCCTGTACGCTGATGGATAGGTTTAAATTTTGTTGGTTCTGGAGGTGGACGACATACTGTCTGCACTCTGAAGGATGACTGAAAATGTTATGGATCTGGATGTAGAAAGTACAGTGCCTACACTCCTTGGATCAAGAGTCCTTCACTAACATTATGACAGCCCCTTTGAAGTGTGTGAGAGTAGGGCATCTTAATAAATATAATAGATCAAAGAGGACAGAAAATAGCAATACTAATCAGTTAAAGAGCGGGAGACACGTATTCCAGGAGCTAGAGTTCAACCCTGAACACACAAACACACACACGCACACACGGGGTACAGACCCGGGCAGCTCACGACACTAGACTTCGAAAAAAAAAAAAATATAATTCAAAAGTGAAAGTGTAACATATATAGAAAATTGTGTCATCTCACCAGCTGGCATGCGTCTCCATCTGCGTCTCTATCTTTATCACCACTTGCGTCACCATCTGCGTCATCATTTGCCTTTCCATCTACCCATCTCTGGAAAAGCGACGGAATGACTGGTAACGTGAGAAATCATTAGGGAAACAATATAAGAACAAGATTTTTACTAGAAAATTATAATGAATTCCATTGTTTTTCAACAGGGGAATCAACGTTAAGATGGATTAGGTTAGGCAGTGTTACGTTATGTAACGTTACTCTACGTTATTGTAGAAGACGTCAGGTTAAATTAGTTTATGTTAGGATGATTTGGGTTACGTTAGGTTAGGTCAGATTGCATTAAATTATATTACAGTACGTTAGATTACGTTTCCATTGTGGATCTCTAAAAAAAGGCCTTTGCTAGCGAAGAGCTTTGGATCCAGGGATATGGAGCTTTCCTATCCTTTCTTGGATCAAGCCTGATTATCTCCCATTCCCCAGGCGCTGTATGACTCTTTCGGGTTTAGCGGTTCAGCACTAATAATAATAACAGTACTACTACTACTACTATTTCTATTACTACTACTACTATTACTTCTACTACTAGTACTACCACTACTTATACTACTACTACTACTTCTACTACTACTACAACTACCACTACTTCTACTACTACTACTACTACTACTACTACTACTACAACTACTACTACTTCTGCTACTACTATTACTATTACTACTACTTCTACTACTACTACTATTACTCCTCCTCCTACTACTACTACTTCTATTACTACTACACTACTACTAATAATAGTAACAGCAATAACATTGAAAGTTGCTTGGAAATTCTAAAAAAAATCGACCACTTCAAATGATATTGTAAAAGAAAAATGCAAACTGAGAAATGGATAAATTAAAAAAAAAAAGATTTATTAGCAAACTTTCAAATATGGGGAAACAAAAATAAATTAGCTTTGAGTCATCAAATTTATTTGGAATCCAAATTTCGTAAGAGCTCTGTGAAGACTGGAATACAAGAATCATTTCTAAATAATTCTCTGGCCCTTTCGGATTTAGTGTTTTCCTGTGAATACATTATTGAATTTTATTATTATTCACAAGTCTAGACTTGATAACTGTCCAGGACAGACCGAAAAGTCGTCAAGTTTTATTGAGTATGGGACCAGCTGGATATTTGTTTTCTGACACCAACTGAATGCTTGGGGTTTCTAGCACCAGCTGGATGCTTGGGGTTTCTAGCACCAGCTGGATGCTTGGGACTTCTTATTCCAGCTGGATATTTGTTGTTTTTTAGAGAATAGTTATGAATTGTTTCAGCTTGAGATTTGTAACTTTTTCTTCTGTACATTTGTTGTACTATCTTCAAGATTGTGAGTCACCTTTGTATTCAACTGAAGAAGACTTCTTCGCAGGCGAAAAAAATCGTCAATAAAGAGAGCTAAGTGCTGCACACGTGTCTCACTCATCAACTCAAGGTAATCTGGCCACTACTGCCTTCAGTGTTGGAAATAGTAATGAGGACAAAGAAATTAATTAGATTTTCGCTATTATATTTGTGGTAATACACCAATTCTGCAGGGAGGTTATACCGCACCTGGAGACAGTTAGGTAATCAACTTTGAATCAAGGAAGAGGATGCTGATTTCAGTTCCTTGAATCAATAGCATCAAGGCGGTCACCTTCAAGAGACAGACATTGGGAGCTGTACCAACACCCTTGTCAACAGACAATATTTATGTGACTACAGTCAAGGTGTCAGCAGCTGGGGGTACACAGCTGTCACGGAACTAAGCTGTAGACGTGGCAGAGATGCTGCGGTACCAGTTCACTGGATTTCCCTTCACCTGTATCAAAGCATTTTTCCTTAAAGCGCCAGAAGTCGAAGATAGTGTCTGATAAAATATCATTGGCAGATCTCAGGACCCGTGTTCACTGACCAGCAGTAACAGACTGGTTGATCAGACCCTGATCCACCACGGGGGCGTTGACCTCCGAAACCCTCTCCAAGTATACTCCAGGTAAAACTGGACAGTCTCTACAAATGTAAAATCTATTTTTTTTCTAAGAAGATTGTATATAATTTTAAAACTAATTCAAATGTAAAAAAAAATAAAAACATATTAAAAACTCTCTCTTTCACAGTGTTTATAAATTTCCTGAGTTGAGTGAATCCTTAAATACTGGACGGTTTGATGCCGGTACCGTTCATTTAATAGCCACAGTTTTCTCATTCCATCTAAGGTTTTCTTTGATAACTTCAGAACGTCTTTCTCCAAATCGCTTCATATTTCAAACCCTGGTCAACTATTACTACATGAAGGTTTGTAGAGCATCTGATAAGCACATGCGCTAACTGACAACTTTTAAGTAGATCATTCCCGAAATTGATTCCAGGAGATTGATCTGAAAATTCTCTGTTGATCGGCTTCACAATATCAGGTATCACCTGATATATATACACAGTTGTTACAGAAGTGTTAGACAGGTGTTACGGAAGTGTTCTACAGGTGTCACAGAAGTATTAGACAGGTGTTACATCAGCGTATACTCTTTGACGCAAATCTTTTTTTAATTATAGCCTTTCCTATCAAGGAAGCTTGAAATTTTTATTGAAATATTCGTTTAGGCGTCTAAAATGTATAAAAAAAAATTGTGAGCAAAATTAACTTTTAAAATGATGGCTTTAGGTAATGTTGATCACCGAAAAATAATACGCATTATTTTATCTATAAAATTTTGATGACGCAGACATCTGTGGGGGAACTCAGATACGGATATTTTCCCTTGTTGGTCATGACAGGAGAAGTAGAAATTAAAACGTCAAGGAAAGGGTGATTACCTTAAATTTCCCAATGCATCTGAATTTGCTGGAGGGATAAAAAAAATAATTAGATGAGGAAGGTCTTAAAATGTTATCATTTTTGACTCGGAAAGAAGTTAACCTCTTAGTATCTCAAAGTGTACTCACGTGTGAAGGAGAGATAGGAAGGAGGATTGTGTACCTTAGTGAGAGGGAGAATGAAAGGAGAGGGAGTCTTCTCCTACGACAAGAGGGAAGAGAGATGAAAAATTGTATACTCTAATGAGAAGGAAGGAGAGGGAGATTTGTGTACTTTAGCAGGAAGGAAGACGAGAGGAGTAGAGTTGTGTATTATAACGAGATGGAGGGAAAGATTGTTAGTAGAGAGGGAGAGTGGAGGCGTACTATTAACCCTGCCATCATTATATTAATGGCTTTTAACTGATGTTCTCTAATTTGACGACCTTACCAGGTGGCTTCTTGGGTAGGATGAGTGTGAGGGTGGTTGTGGTGGTAGCAGAAGGGTGGTGGTGGTGGTAGCAGAAGGGTGGTGGTGGTGGTAGCAGAAGGGTGGTGGTGGTGGTGGTGGTAGCCGAAGGGTGGTGGTGGTGGTAGCAGAAGGGTGATTGTGGTGGTAGCAGAAGGGTGGTGGTGGTGGTAGCAGAAGGGTGGTTGTGGTGGTAGCAGAAGGGTGGTGGTGGTGGTAGCAGAAGGGTGGTGGTGGTGGTAGCAGAGGGGTGGTTGTGGTGGTAGCAGAAGAGTGGTTGTGGTGGTAGCAGAAGGGTGGTTGTGGTGGTAGCAGAAGGGTGGTGGTGGTGGTAGCAGAAGGGTGGTTGTGGTGGTAGCAGAAGGGTGGTTGTGGTGGTAGCAGAAGGGTGGTTGTGGTGGTAGCAGAAGGGTGGTGGTGGTGGTAGCAGAAGGGTGGTGGTGGTGGTAGCAGAAGGGTGGTTGTGGTGGTAGCAGAAGGGTGGTGGTGGTGGTAGCAGAAGGGTGGTGATGGTGGTAGCAGAAGGGTGGTGGTGGTGGTAGCAGAAGGGTGGTGGTAGCAGAAGGGTGGTGATGGTGGTAGCAGAAGGGTGGTGGTGGTGGTAGCAGAAGGGTGGTGGTGGTGGTAGCAGAAGGGTGGTGATGGTGATAGCAGAAGGGTGGTGGTGGTGGTAGCAGAAGGGTGGTGGTGGTGGTTTGCAATAGTATCTGAAGAATGGTGGTGAGATGGTTGTGGTGGTGTCTGGATCATAGGTGGTAATTTTATGGTAGTAATATTAGTGATTTAGGTTGTAGAACGAGCGTAGGTTAGTTACGACAGCAGTAGTAGTAGTAGTAGTTTATAGTAGTAACAGCAGCGGCATCAGCAACAACAGAAGCAGAAGCACAACCACCACCACCACTACCACCAGCAGTAGCAGCAGCAGCACCAGCAGTAGGAGCAGCAGCAGCATTAGCATTAACAGGAGCACCACCACCACCACTAGCAGCAGCAGCAGCACCATCACCACCATCAGCAGTAGCAGCAGCACCAGCACCAGCTGTAGCAGCAACAGCAGCAACAGCACCAGCAGTAGCAGCAACAGCAGCACCACCACCAGCAGTAGCAGCAGCACCAGCACCACCACCACCATCACCAGCAGTAGCAGCAGCAGCACCACCACCACCACCACCACCAGTAGCAGCAGCAGCACCAGCACCAGCACCAGCAGTAGCAGCAACAGCAGCACCAGCACCAGCAGTAGCAGCAGCACCAGCAGTAGCAGCACCAGCAGCAGTAGTAGTAGTGCAGCTAACGATGATTTTTTTTATTTAATAAAATTGGATACATCAGCAGTGGGTTGCCACTATTCATTATCATTGTTACACAGTGGGAACAAAAATTAACTATGTTTTCCCTGTCACCTTCCCTTACGCAGGATGGGACTCACACAATGTGCTGTAATCTGTCAACCTGAGCTGGGAGGCTTCGGTAGAGCAATGAGAATATCACCAGGTACTCTATTAAGGATTCTTCACCCACGGGAGCTTCAAGCGTGTCGTTGCAGCATAGCTGGAGATCCTATAACATGGAAATTGCTATCTCTTAGGATAGCCTATAGAATACACAGGAAAAATTTAATTTTTTGTGAAGGAAGCTCCATCAACCGAGAGCGTTTGGAAGAGAAATAATTCGTGTGTGAAATGGTAGGGAGTATTATATTATTTTACCAACAGAAATGCTAATGTTGACGATTTTCCGTCTTTTAAAAGTTAGTAATGTTTAAAGAACACGTAAAATATTTAGGATATCTCATATATTTTGTAGTTTTGGTTATTAGAATTTCTATAATCTGCTGAAGAAATAACAAATACTGCAAGACAAACTTCTACAAGGATTGAAGAACTCAGCGAGTTTTATTATCATCAGTGCTATGAAGAAATTGCAACAAGCTAGAGAATTTAACGTTCAGAAATTGCATCCAGCATTCCTGAGGGTCGCCGGCACTGTCCCTGCCCAGGTCTTGACCACTTGGTGACCCGTCGGGGTCACTAATAACATCAGCCTCGGGGATCTTTTTCCAAATTACAAAAATGCCTCGAAAAACAAAAGCCTCGATGATAGAGCTGAATGCAGAACTTAATCCGAGATCAACTTTCTTCAGCACTTGTTAACAACACTCCTGATGGATCGTAAAAACTAGAAAAGACCTCCGAGTGAAACAGATACAAGATCTATGTCTAGTAAGATAGCAGCAGCACTTCCCTAACACCATGGGAAATTACCTCATTCCAAACCACTATCGAATATAGTCTTGTGCAAAGAATGTTCTTTTTTTTTTCACAATTGTCATCAGTACCCCATTTGAAGCTAAGTAAACTCTATATTTACGGGACAGGGAATCATATTCAATAAAAAAAACATTGATATAGAAACATTTTATGGGTGAATCATTTTAGGCAGGACAAACATTGTGGGTAATATGGTATGTGGGGAATATACGTATGTACAGCATCAAAGTGTCACAAGAATATATACACCGAGAGGTATGTCTCAGTGCATATACACTGATAATTTACCTTAATCGTTATGGGTATTAAAGTATAATTGACTGGTGGTGAAGAGGTGATAGACAGCCTTGAACGACCCTCGTTTCATGTACTCCAGCTGGTCGGTATTCATGCAACATTTCAGTTCCATAAATATTGTTAAGTTACTCCTCCCTCCCATAAAGGCGCGGATATATTTTCCGCTATGTGGGTTTCTATTTGCTGATTTATCTAACATTTTTAACCTATCTCTTCAAACAGGTGTAGTGTCTGATACGTGGAAGATGGCTAATGTAATTCCTATTTTTAAAGCAGGGGACAAGTCGTTACCATCAAATTACCGCCCAATAAGTCTAACATCAATTGTAGGCAAATTACTAGAGTCGATTATAGCTGATAACATAAGAAGCCATCTCGATAGGCATAATTTGATTAATGATACTCAGCATGGATTCACCAGGGGCCGTTCCTGCCTAACCAATTGATTAACTTTTTTCAGTAAGGCTTTTGAGGCAGTTGATCATGATAAAGAATTCGATATTGTTTATTTGGATTTTAGTAAGGCTTTTGATAGAGTACCACATCAGAGACTGTTAAAGAAAGTGGCTGCTCATGGCATTGGGGAAAAAGTGTTGTCATGGATCGAGTCATGGCTCACCAATAGGAAGCAGAGAGTGTGCATAAATGGGGTTAAATCGGAGTGGGGATCTGTAACAAGTGGCGTTCCTCAGGGATCGGTTTTGGGCCCGTTGTTGTTTATAATATATATAAATGACCTTGACGAGGGAATTTCTAGTGATATGAGCAAATTCGCTGATGACACGAAGATAGGTAGGATAATCGATTCAGACGTAGATGTCAGTGAACTACAGGAGGATTTAGACAAACTCAATTCCTGGTCAGAAAAATGGCAGATGCAGTTCAATGTAGATAAATGCAAAGTTCTAAAGCTCGGGAGTGTCCATAACCCAAGCACTTGTAAGTTAAATAACATAGAACTTAGCCATACAGATTGCGAGAAGGACTTGGGGGTGATGGTAAGCAGCAACCTTAAACCAAGACAGCAATGCCTAAGCGTACGTAATAAGGCAAATAGATTACTGGGATTTATATCAAGAAGTGTTAGCAACAGAAGTCCAGAGGTTATATTACAGCTTTATACATCATTAGTAAGGCCTCACCTAGATTACGCAGCTCAGTTCTGGTCTCCATATTACAGAATGGACATAAATTCGTTAGAAAACATTCAGCGTAGAATGACTAAATTAATACATAGCATTAGAAATCTTCCTTACGAAGAAAGATTGAAGACCCTTAAATTACATTCACTTGTAAGACGTAGAATGAGGGGAGACATGATCGAGGTATACAAGTGGAAAATGGGTATTAACAAAGGGGATATAAATAAGGTCTTGAGGATATCTCTCCAAGAGAGAACCCGCAATAATGGATTCAAGTTAGATAAGTTTAGATTTAGAAAGGATATAGGAAAGTATTGGTTTGGAAATAGGGTAGTTGATGAGTGGAACAGTCTGCCTAGTAGGGTTATTGAAGCAAGGACCTTGGGTAGTTTTAAATTTAGGTTGGATAAATTCATGAGTGAAAGGGGTTGGATTTGAGTGGGAATTGCACATGAGTAAATAAAATTATCAAAGCTTATTTCTTGGGTAGCATTGAAAATTAGGTTGAACATATATTCTGTTAGTGGGATGAAATGTGAAGGACCTGCCTAGTATGGGCCAACAGGCCTGCTGCAGTGTTCCTTCTTTCTTATGTTCTTATGTTCTTATCTGACTGGAACCTTAATTGGAGACAGGTTAGGTGAAGTTGACGAAAATTGAGGAGAATGTACAAATCGGTTAGGCGAGGAGAAGGAGCAGTGGATCGAGGAAAGTTGCAGGATGTGATTGAGAGGCGAGTAGTGTTGGGACAATGGATGGCAAGAGTAGTTCAAGTATCAGGAAACACTGCGGTGACTTGTGACCTGGGTCTTATTCAGATGAAGACCCAGTGGTCAAACATCCTCTAGCCTAACCCAGCTTCCTGGTTCATCCCTTTAAGAACTTTAATTAATTGTTCTGTTACAACTGTATGAGTTTAAATCGTTCTTAAACGATAGTGTCATTAGTTATATATGCCTGTATTATGGTACATTCTGAGATACAGGTGACGAGGAGGTTGTTTATCCTCTCTACAGACTTTCAACTCTGTTTACTTAAACGATCTTTGCCACCACCGTCACTACTCTTCTGTTAACATCTTTTATACCATAAACACAAGTTTCCTCTGACCCAACCCAACGTTTCTCCAAGTCTGTAGTGTACATGTTCTTGCTGTATTTTTATTCCTGTCAGTTCTTGAGCTCTCTCGTTACCTGCAATGTTAAAATGAGATGATATTCACATATAGTTTAGTATCATTTTGTCACTTTTTTAATTTTTTAGATTTTTTATGTCCTCTTCAATTATGAGCAAACGCAACTGAGACAGTTTTTTTGCTTTCTTTAAAGTATAGTTTCGAAGGGCTATCTAACGGCAGTTTATTCAGTCTGGGTTTATGAAACCTAATCCATAACTCACGTAGACTTTTCATTATGTTTGACAAACCACTGATTTCTAACACTCTGTCTGACTTTTTTGTGTTATCCTAGGTTCTCTACACATATGCTGCTATGTATGATAATGTATGTAAATGTATTTGTGTATACCTGAATAAACTTACTTACTTAACAGTAAGTACTGTCCCAGCTGTCACTTACAACCTCCAAGTATCCATTGGTGAATGTCTGGTTTAGGCCTCCATCAGATTCAGTCTTAATGGCTACGTATTCACAATCACCCGATTATCTTATTATATCTTAATGGTGTTAATTACCTTCAGTGTTAATCATACTGTTCATCTGAAGTACTGTTATCCATATTATACTTCAGTGTAATGATATTGTTTTCAATTGTCTTGGCAAATTATTACAGACCTACACTACTGAAATCTCTTAGCTTAGGGTGACAGATTTCAACTCCTTGTATGAACGCCATCCTGATGGGTGGAATACGACAGAGAAATGTAGTTAGCTTTTGTTCCCACTGTGTAACTATTATATACAATAGGCCAGCAGCACACTGATGAGGCATCTAATTTTGTTCAAGAATAATAGACAGTCTCAAAAAATTGAGTCCTCTTAAGAAAGACTTAGAGCAATATACAGTGGTTATTCCTGCCTTTAAAACCTTCAAGAATTTTTTTTATTTATCTTCTGTCTAATAAGATAATCAATTTAATTTTATTCAGACGATGACACAAAAATATGTTTAACAGCATTTTCTCTTGCTTATGGGACAGATTTGATCCGAGGAAGTGGAGCTATCATCCTCAAACTATGATCACCAAGATTACTTCCCATTCCATAGACGCTATTTTACCCTTACGGGTTTAGTCCTTCAAATTAATAATAATAATAATAATAATAATAATAATAATAATAATAATAATAATAATAATAATAATAAAAGAAGAAGAAGAAGAAGAAGAAGAAGAAGAAGAAGAAGAAGAAGAAGAAGAAGAAGAAGAAGAAGAAGAAGAAAGAAAAAGAAGAAGAAGAAAAGAAGGTATGATAGTGGCTTCTTCAGGGCATAGAAAGGTGAAAAGACCGACTAAGACGAGTGGGGGAGCAGAGAAGAGAATATTTACTGTGGGAATGACAGGAGTAGGGTGTGGGTCGTGGGCTGCTTTAGGTGGGGCAGCGTGGGTGGTGTACCCCAGTGTGGGGTTTTCATTGGGTAGGTGTTACGTAGGGCTACTGCTTCCCACCCATCTATCCATCATCCTCGCCCTCCTTCCCACCCTCCTCGCGCACCTACCCACACTCCTCGCCCACCGACCACCCCCCTCACATACCAACCCACCCTCTTCACACACCTACGCACCCTCCACGCACCATCCTATCCTCACCAACTATCCTACCTACCCCCGCCACCCACCCATCCACTCTCCTATCCCCCCGCCTATCTTCCAAATTCTCACTACCCTCTTTATAATAATAATATTTTTATTTCTACAAGTACAAGGTATACAGGCCTAGGTGACATTAGAAAACCCTTTGTTACGCAGAACATTTCGGGCAAATTAGGTCAATTTTGTCCCAGGATGCGACCCACACCAGTCGACTAACATCCAGGTACCCATTTTACTGATGGGTGAACATGGACAGTAGGTGTCTTATGGAAAAACCTCCTAATGTTTTCCAGCCGCACTGGGGATCGATCCCCGGATCTCAGTGTGTGAGCTGAGTGTGCTAGCGATCGAGCAAACACAACAAATAACCCAGTGTAGCCGAACAAAGCCAAACAGAGTAGCTTATTCCCGTTGGTGGTTCTCAAGTATGCCCAAAGTAAGCATCCCACAACAGTCGACTAGCCTCTAGGTATCTATTAACTGGTACGTAACAGGGGGCAACTGGTGGTATGTCATGTTATGTCTGTCCCCTCCCATGATTCGACCCTTTTTTTTGGGGGGGAGGGGGATTATAAATCGAAAACTCATAAGTTTTTCTTTAGGCTTAATAAAAAAAAAGTAAAAAAAAAAATAGAAATACAGTGATTTTGATGACACAAAGGTGTAATGGAAACAAATTCAAAATATTTTTGCAGATTTAATCAAGGTTTACCTAATAAAGTCAATCAGAATTACTTTATTCCCACTGGGGTGCTTGAGGTGCACTAATAACTAAGCATTCAGCAATGTAAGTCTTAATTTAGGCTAGACCAGTTAGTAACACTAACTTTAATGAGTTATCCTAGGTTAAATCTACATAATGCACTTTTTATGTGATAATCATCTGTGTGCCCACAAGACCATTGTAAAAAAAATTGAATGATACGTACGCAACTTATAGAGATTTTTTTTTTTTTTACAATGGTTTTGAGAACACATAGATGTTATAGGCACATAAAAAGTTCATTCCGAAGATTTAAGCTACGATAACCCAGTAGAGTCAGTTAGACTAACTTTGCTAGCCTTGGGTGGGAATCTCTCGTTATTGGTGGTAGTCGACGACTCTTGACCAAATGTAACAAAATTTGTGCGATCCCTTCATCAGCAAGACAAGCTCCGGCCGGGTGCCACAAAGCGTTCCGGTCTCCCCCACAACAACAAACACCAGGTCAAAGGCCAACGGTAATCCCACAATCCTCCGCAAAGTCCTCCACGTAGCGGAAATGCAGTATTTATACGCGTGGGAAACAATGCTGTCGTTTCTCTGTTGATGTTGTGGATAAAAGTGCCTCGGAAGAGTGCAAGGTAGAGGTGCAGCTGGAGATGTGGAGAGGAACTGGACGGTAAATTATGACAAGTCAGGGTCGTCAAGCTGGGCCAGAAGCAGTTGAAAGTCCCGGAGAGTGAGCACCCTCAGCTCACTGATGAGAAATCCATGCTTTCCTTTTTTTTTTTTCGGTGTGTGTCTGTGTGTGTGTGTGTATGTGTGTGTGTGTGTGTGCGTGCGCGCGCGTGTGTGTGTGTATGTGTGTGTGTGTGCAATAATAAAAAAGCTGCAGTGAGACTTAAAACATCATTATTTATTTCACAAGTTTCGGAGTAACTTTATCATCGGATGTTCTTTAAAATAAAATATAAACAATATTCTTAAGATCAACAAATTTCAATACATTCTAAATTTCGCAAAAATATTGAAGTAAAAGAAATAAATAAAATAAAAATTAAGTAACTTACGTGACAGTTTCCTGTTGATAGTCCTGGATCACTTTTGCTAGCTCCATAGTCCTGGATCACTGTTGCTAGCTCCATAGTCCTGGATCACTTTTGCTAGCTGCATAGTCCTGGATCACTTTTGCTAGCTCAATAGTCCTGGATCACTTTTGCTAGCTCCATAGTCCTGGATCACTTTTGCTAGCTCCATAGTCCTGGATCACTTTTGCTAGCTCCATAGTCCTGGATCACTTTTGCTAGCTCCATAGTCCTGGATCACTTTTGCTAGCTCCATAGTCCTGGATCACTTTTGCTAGCTCCATAGTCCTGGATCACTTTTGCTAGCTCCATAGTCCTGGATCACTTTTGCTAGCTCCATAGTCCTGGATCACTGTTGCTAGCTCCATAGTCCTGGATCACTTTTGCTAGCTCCATAGTCCTGGATCACTGTTGCTAGCTCCATAGTCCTGGATCACTGTTGCTAGCTCCATAGTCCTGGATCACTGATGCTAGCTCCATAGTACTGGATCACTGTTGCTAGCTGCATAGTCCTGGATCACTGATGCTAGCTCCATAGTCCTGGATCACTTTTGCTAGCTCCATAGTCCTGGATCACTTTTGCTAGCTCCATAGTCCTGGATCACTTTTGCTAGCTCCATAGTCCTGGATCACTGTTGCTAGCTCCATAGTCCTGGATCACTGTTGCTAGCTCCATAGTCCTGGATCACTTTTGCTAGCTCCATAGTCCTGGATCACTGTTGCTAGCTCCATAGTCCTGGATCACTTTTGCTAGCTCCATAGTCCTGGATCACTGTTGCTAGCTCCATAGTCCTGGATCACTGTTTCTAGCTCCATAGTCCTGGATCACTGATGCTAGCTCCATAGTCCTGGATCACTTTTGCTAGCTCCATAGTCCTGGATCACTTTTGCTAGCTCAATAGTTCTGGATCACTTTTGCTAACTCCATAGTCCTGGATCACTTTTGCTAGCTCCATATTCCTGGATCACTTTTGCTAGCTCCATAGTCCTGGATCACTTTTGCTAGCTCCATAGTTCTGGATCACGTTTGCTAGCTACATAGTCCTGGATCACTTTTGCTGGCTCCAAAACCCTGGATCACTGTTGCTAGCTCCATAGTCTTGGATCACTGTTGCTAGCTCCATAGTACTGGATCACTTTTGCTTGTTCCATAGTCCTGGATCACTGTTGCTAGCTCCATAGTTCTGGATCACTGTTGCTAGCTCCATAGTCCTGGATCACTTTTGCTAGCTCCATGGTCTTGGATCACTTTTACTAACCCCAAGGTCTTGGATCAGTAAGACCAGCTCCACAGTCTCGGATCGACTGGCTATCAAGCTGAAGGAGTCCATATTTATAGCGTAATTCACATTAATGACCTATCGCTCTTAATAGAGGTTCACCTAATGGCCAATTTGTCTCAACAGATCTCTCGAAGTACTTTAAGATACATTCCCGCAGCTGATTCTTAGTTTCACTGACATACACATCATCACAGCCCTAATGAATATACAGACTGCAGAAGACTGAAGTTGAAGAGGCATAAGGAATCACTATCAGGCTGACTATAGAACTGAACATCTGGTACTGGAGGAGGAAGACACAATGACCGATACACAGGAGTCTCTATTAGAGGATTTCTATTTGGTTTCGTTGATGAATTAGACACATGTAGCACCTACCTTACCTCTGATGAGTTCCGAGTTTTTCTACTCCCGAAGCCTGGCCATGGGCCTGGCTCGTCTGATGCTTGTCTGGTCAACTAGGCTGCTGCTGCTGGTATTTTAATTGATGGAGACTATCGCTAAGCAGTACCGTTTTTTGCAAAATAATACAGAGAGTAAATACTGGAGACGGTGTAAGAAGGGGAGAGGTACTTTCAGGTAATTACTCCTTCTTTCTTGACATGTTACTGGCTGACAAAACGTGTCCATCAGTAAACATGCCCAGGTGACTTATTAATCAACTTGTCGGTACTATATACCATTGATGTAATAACATCATTTGGTCCAGACGTAAAGAGAGGCCTTGGAACTTGTCCTTAATCATGTCCGTCTTACAAGAGGCCTCAATCATTACTCCCACTGCCAGCAACCTTATTCGCGCCTCTTAGGGGTTCAATGTCTCCTCTGCAATTCTCGAGGACAGTCTGAATGACCTGAGGAGACTGGATTGCTTGTATTTGATGAAGTGCTTATTACACTGGATAACTCGTGTGAGATATCCAATGTAAGAAGCGTGGAGGCTCAATCCTCCTTGTCAGTGACCAGTCAGGAGAAGAGAACGGAAAAGAGAAGAGAAGATCCGATACACTAACTCTTCTCACAGAATATCTTATGCTTCCCAGGCTAACTTACGTCCTTATTTCACATGTGTAAACATAAATATGCAGTACAAGGTTATCAAGGAGAGCATTATACTAAACGACAACGCTTCGCCCACGCACTAGCTTTATCAAGCCGAAAAAAAAAAACTGCACGGGCGAAACGTTCTCAATAAAAAATAGCACTATTCTACATTTGTCTTCAGTTATCATGTCATTGTTTTATACTATTTCTCTCCATTCATGAGAGCTGTCAGCATTACACTGGAGAAAGGCCAATGGCACATTTGTCCTCGTTAAGACTATATTAAAGGCTCAAAACAACCTCCGTCATATATACTTAACTTTATATTCTTATCGTGAGACATCCGTTGAATAAAAGGAAGTGACCATCGTTTCTGTCCCTCAAGAGAGACATTTGGTCCTCAAACATTTACGTAATACTAGTGAATCTTACTAAAAATGTTATTCTTGAGGAAAGAAGATAAATTCAACTACTCCATAAATAAGATAAAAACATTGAATCACTGTACACTATATCGCGGCCATACCAACAGCAAGCCACAGAACTAGGCTCTCGCTAACAGCAAGCCACAGAACTAGGCTTTCGCTAACAGCAAGCCACAGAACTAGGCTTTTGCTAACAGCAAGACAGAACTCGGCTTTTGCTACCAGCAAGCCACAGAACTAGGCTTTCGCTACCAGCAAGACACAGAACTCGGCTTTTGCTAACAGCAAGACACAGAACTTGGCTTTTGCTAACAGCAAGACACAGAACTAAGCTTTTGCTGACAGCAAGCCACAGAACTAGGCTTTCGCTAACTGCAAGACACAGAACTAGGCTTTCGCTAACAGCAAGCCACAGAATTAGGCTTTTGCTAACTGCAAGACTCAGAACTAGGCTTTCGCTTACTGCAAGACACAGGACTAGGCTTTCGCTAACAGCAAGACAGAACTAAATTTTCGCTAACAGCAAGACACAGAACTAGGCTTTCGTTTATCTCTAAGTGACCTTTAACAAAGCTCGGGATATCACAAGTTAAAAATTAAAATTAAGCAACTCTTTAGGCTAGACCATTATGAAGTCGCGAGTGAGTAAAAACAAGATTGAAGATAGAAGGGAGGTCAAGACCTGTAGGTCATGAAGGAATGAGAGATAAGGACAGACTATCAATGTGGTCAAGTCTGAATGATGAATAAGACACATGTGCAACAATTAGGTATCTTTGTTTGCTGAAATGTTTCGCTTGCACAGCTGGCTTCTTCAGTCAAATACAAGGGAATATAATACCAGAGACAGCAAAAGTATAGGGAAGGTATAATATAAACAGTATATATCTCTGTTTCGTGTGTTATATTCACCTGCTTTCGATTAAAGAATCCACCTGTGTCTTAGTCATCAACTTGACGGTGTTGTATTCCAGTAACATGATTAGGAAAATGTTAGAAACAGCAGAGCGAAATTCTTGTTTCAGGGAACAAAACTGAGATGTCCTCATCCCACGTCATTTAATGTTCTGTCGAACACTGTCTCCAGTATCAATTATATCAGACTGGTGTGGATCATGTATGGAACGCCGAGGATATATTAATTCAATCTCCTTTCTGTAAAAAAAAATATATATTCTAGCACTGGGAAGACTTAATGTAAAATATACTATCGAATGGAGGATAAAAAACTTAAAATAGCATGGAAGTTTATCGATTCGTTGCGTTACTATAAATATTTAAGTGCTTATATAGTACATAGTTTAGAATTCGCAGAAGAGGCGAAATATTCACAAACACTAATCTCAGGCCGAGTGAGAAATTTTAAGTAGATGATTTTAGTTGAAATAGTACATAATGGTCAGTACAGGGTAAGACCACTTTAGGTAATATCATGGTATGGAAATGGAGTATCAATAACTGTACTAAGGTGCAGTTATTGATACTCCGCGTATGCTACTCCACGTATGATACTTTATGTATGATGTTCATACACCATGTTGCAAAATGTGCTTATCCTGTACTCTTTAAGAACGCTTGGCAAAACAAGGATCAGGAAATTAGAGCATTTCTAGAATCAAGATACGAGAAAAAAAATTCAGGAAAATATATAACCTGAGGACTGAATTACTACTCGAGTGTATGAGAATAAGACATTTATTGTATGAGTTAAGACATTTACTGAAGAAGACGTTTTGCCACTGGTGGCTATTTCAGTTTTAACGATTTAGGGTTAATAAAGACACCAGTGGCTAAACGTCTCTTTCAATGAATGTCATGATTGTACATGTGTTATTCCCACACTGTCTGTATTAACATATATGTACCTGCAATAATATAACATGAAACAGGTGACATTTTAACTACCAATATAACAACAGTGAAACGCGGTGTCAGTCCAGGTGCTTTGGTAATCTCTCACATTATCTTTAAAAATGTGAGAGATCCTTAATAATGTGAGAGATCACGAAAGCGCTGGGAATAATTGTGCTTTACACTGTGATTATATTGCACCTGTGTTTGTACATAAGAACATAAGATTGGAGGAACACTGCAAGGCAGGTCCTTATCAAAACCACCACTACCCAAAGCTACTCAAGAATTTACTCCCTTACCCATGACACCAATCAAACCCAGCCCTTCCCACTCATATAGCTGTCCAATCTCTGAGTCTAACTTACCATTCATCTATGAGAGATTGGAGATAAATGCCATTTATGTTACTAAACTGCTAAATAAAGGTGATCCAACGTGGAAGGATAATACGATAATGAAAAAAGTGAATTCACCAAAAATTAGAAAAAAAAAATCTTATACATATAGTTGACTGTAATGATTAATTAATACTTGCTCCTTACTGAATCTGATGGAGGTCTGGATCAGACATTTACTGAGAAATGTTTGGCTTCTGAAAGCAGTTACTGGATAAGAGCTTTGACTTCTGAAAGCAGTTACTGGATAAGAGCTTTGACTTCTGAAAGCAGTTACTGGATAAGAGCTTTGACTTCTGAAAGCAGTTACTGGATAAGAGCTTTCTTAGGGTAGAAATCATGAGTTTTTTCAGAGAGTTGGTTGTGGTAATGGTGGTGGGGAAGATTGCGTTGGTGTTACTGATGGTGATGTTGGTAGTTAGGTGGTGGTGGTGGCGGGGATGATGATGGAGGAAGTAGAAACAAAAGTTCTCGTAGTAATAGGGATAGTAGTAGTAGTAGTAGTTGTGCTAGTAGCAGTAGGTGTCGTCGTGGTAGTGGTGTTGGATGTTATGGTGGTGGTAAGAGTGGTGCTAGTAGTGGTGTTGTGGTGCTAGTAGTGATGTTGTGAGATTAGAGATCATGGTGGTGGTAGCAGTGGTGCTAGTAGTGATGTTGTGGTGTTGGAGATCATGGTGATGGTAGCAGTGGTGCTAGTAGTGGTGTTGGAGATTATGGTGGTGGTAGCAGTGGTGCTAATAGTGGTGTTGTGGTGTTGGCAAAGTGGTGATGCTGGTTACTGTCACTGGCTTAATGTTGTTTAGAAGTTTACAACCTCCTTGACACACGAATTCATAAATAACTTTGGGTGCTCTGGAGGAGATTTTGTTTGCAACTCATGTTGTTGCTGCTGACACATGTCCTTGTTTCTTGTGCTCTTGTTGTAACTAACTCGCTTTACTTGCTCGTTAGTTTGTGTAAACTTGCTTTTGCAAATAACGCAAAATGTATTAATATTTACTAAATTACGCACACTTTAGAGAAAGCGTTTGAGACAATGTTTCTCTCTGTGTAGAGCTTTACAATTTACGACTTGATAAAGCTCTACACAGAGCAATGTGCTGTCCAAATAAAAGCTTGGTCAGCATCGTATGTCTTTTCCTAATTATTGTTGTCAGTACACCATGAGGATCCAAGATTTTCTGTTTCATCAACAAAACTATCTCCATTGTCTTATAGTGTCTTAACACAACATGAAGCTGTCAGCTTTCAAGACATGAAAAGCTGAAGAATTAGACACGTATGCAGTTCAATACAGGGTCAGATTCACAAAGACTATAGTACGGAGCACTTACTGCAGATTTATCAAGACTACGGTACGGAACACTTACTGCAGATTCATCAAGACTACGATACGGTACACTTACTGCAGATTCATCAAGACTACGATACGGAACACTTACTGCAGATTCATCAAGACTACGGTACGGAGCACTTACTGCAGATTCATCAAGATTACGGTACGGAACACTTACTGCAGATTCATCAAGACTACGATACGGAGCACTTACTGCAGATTCATCAAGACTACGGTACGGAACACTTACTGCAGATTCATCAAGACTACGGTACGGAGCACTTACTGCAGATTCATCAAGATTACGGTACGGAACACTTACTGCAGATTCATCAAAACTACGGTACGGAGCACTTACTGCTAAGCTGAGTGAGTGATTTTGTCATCTTCATCCTCTACAATGTTACGTTTTTGTCCGTGTATTTTATTGATAAAGACTTTTTTGTTGCATATATGTCTAATTCTTCAGTTAGTCGGTATTAAATGTCATTGATATTATGATACACACGAAAAGTCCCAATGGGATGCTATCATCACCAACACTAAGTTAATATTATGTCTTGGACTAATGTATTGAAAACAGCGATGAATGTAGATAGGTAAATAGATAAATGTTTATTCAGAATAAGATCCTTGGTACAAATAAAGTATATGCACAACTTTATTACACAGTTTTGTATTGGAAAGTTTTGAATTATTTTTAGGTCCCTGTCTCTTGGTCTTGTTGGGTGATTACCGTCCACAGGATAATTATGGGGTGACTACTGCCCGCAGGATGATTATGGGGTGACTACTGCCCGCAGGATGATTATGGGGTGATTAATACCCACACGATGTCTATGGAATAATGTTGAGATGAAATTTAGCATATAGTTGGCTGCTGAACATTCTGAGCCAACTGCTGGACCCATTTGCTCGAAATGCTGTGCATCAAACGGCCTCTCTGTTTCCTGTATACTTTGTAATGCAGTGATTAGAAGTAAATAATCTTTAATCTTAATCTGTACCTTGCTTACTCTGTACTAAGTGTTATGTAGATTGTTTTACACTGCTTACCCAGATAAGCTGCTCATTTCCCAAGAGGCTATATATCACTCCAATTACCAGAAGAAGAAGAAGGAGAAGAAGAAGAGAATAAGAAAAGTAGTAGAAGAAGAAGAAAAACAAGAAGAAGTAGAAGCAGAAGAAGAGAATAAGAAAAGCAGTAGAGGAAGAAGAAAAACAAGAAGAGGTAGAAGCAGAAGAAAGAAGAAGAAGAAAGTAAAAAAAAAGAAAAAAAAAGAAAAAATCCATTGGTTTATTCGCCTGGGAAGGGTTAATAACCCAGGAATATCCATGAAGCCAGTTTTCATTGGTGAAATTAGGTCGCCTTCCTTATGATGTTACCCAGGGATACTAACAGCTGACAACTGTGTGTGATCGGGAGTGATATTCCTATTTTCCGAGGCTCCAAACTTTCCTTGAGCTATACCCTAGAATAAGAGAGAAAAGGTAAGACTTTATTCGCATTTTTAATCCACGAGGGTTAGCCACTGGGGGCCTTAATCTTGTCCCCCAGGACAAACACTGAAAAAAACAGAAATCAATCAGATGCAGTATTATTAAAAATATCCTCAAGAGGCCCTCATCGAGATATAAGAGCTTGAACTGAGAAAGTTCATATAGGCAAAATCCAGACAGCCAGTAAAGAAACACAGGTAAATATGATACACAATTGTGACTGGTCAGTGATAACAAGTTGCACGGACCTAAATGATGCCTGGGAAAAATTCAAAACAATGTTCACTGCCATCCTTGATAATATTGCACCAGTTAAAGAGGTTAGGATTAAACGAAGAACTGAACCCTGGATGACTACTGAGATATTAGATAATATGAAATTCAGAGACCAGTTGATAAAAAGATTTAAGGCAAACAGACAGGATATTGCAGCGCTAAATGAATTCCAAAGGGTGAGGAACAGAGTGCAGAGGCTTATAAAAGGCGCAAAGGCAAGGCACTATTGCTCAAAAATCGAAGAGTACAAGAATAACCCTAGAAAGCTCTGGCAACAACTAAAACAGTTGGGATATAGCCATAAACCCGTAGATAGATCTAACATAGTACTAAATGTCGATAACGAGGTATGACACGAAACAACTAAAGTGGCAAATTGTTTTAATTCATACTACACAACTGTCGCATCAACACTAGTAAGTAAGCTACCAGCTGTATCAAATACCTTTAACACAGAGTCTGATAAATTTAAAACATACTATATCAATAAAGGGGTAACTCAAAATGTTGTCGACTAGTAAGTGTATCTCATGACTTCGTGCAAAAAGAACTAAGCAGGTTAAACCCAACTAAGAGCACCGGCCCAGATAACATCCCGTCTAAGTTCCTAAAAGATGGTGTCTCTGAACTGGCAATCCCCATTGCTCACATAATAAATTTGTTCATCATCACTAATACAGTACCAGAGAGGATCAAGGAGGCCAGAGTTACTCCTATCTTCAAGAAAAATAGTAGGTCTGATGTCAGCAACTATAGACCTGTTAGTATACTCAGTGTAATATCCAAAATTCTAGAGAGGGCGGTGTACTGTCAAGTAGTTAAGTATCTTAATGACAACAACATTCTTCACTAGTTACCAATCAGGCTTTAGGAGCTCTTACTCAACCGACACCTCCCTAATTAATCTGATGGATTACATGAGAACTGAAATGTCGATAGGGAACCACATAGGAATGGTAACTTTAGACTTGCAAAAGGCCTTCGATACTGTCAACCACAATGTATTATGTAAGAAACTTTAAGCTATCAGCATAGGTGCCATAGACTGGTTTAAGTCCTATCTTAACAATAGGAAACAAATTGTCAAAATCAACAAAACAGAATCAGAACCACTGCCGATAGCATTTGGAGTTCCCCAAGGTAGTATTCTGGGTCCCTTATTATTCCTGTGTTATGTAAATGACATGCTCATCAGTGTTCTGTTAGTGTCAGGTAAAGACCCACAAGATATAGCTAATGTATTAACACTGGAACTGGAGTCCTGCAGCAAATGGTTAGTAGACAACAAACTATCGTTACACCTCGGGAAAACAGAAGCCATACTCTTTGGCACGAAATATAAACTGAGAAGGGTAAATAATTTTAATGTCCGGTGTAATGGGGAATCCATCACTTCAGTTTCCTCAGTAACATATCTGGGAATCCCCTTTGATCCATGCATGTCAGGAGAATTGATAGGGAACAGTGTAGTAAAGAAAGCGAATGCCAGACTGAAGTTCCTCTACAGACAATCACAGTGTCTACCTACTGAGTCTCGCAGGACCCTATGTCTAGCCCTTATACAATGTCATATGGACTATGCTTGCTCTTCATGGTACTCTGCCTTGACAAAAAAATGAAAAATAAGCTGCAAATCACCCAGAACAAAATGGTAAGATTCATCCTGGACGTGGGTCCAAAGGAGCATGTAGGCCAGGATGAATTACAATTGGATATGCTGAATGTTGAAGACAGAATAAAACAACTTAAGTTGAATCAAGTTTATAAAATTGTTCACAGTGTCCAGAATATCTTTCTGCCAATTTTGCCAAGGCTGAGAACGAAAGCAGTCTTAGTACTAGGGGGAGAGAGCACAACTTTGTAGTACCCACAGTCAGTGGCCAGGCTTCAAACACCTTTTATTGTACAGCAATAAAGGAATGAACAGACTGCCTGCACATGTCAAAGCCAGTCATAGCATAAGCCAGTTCAAGAAGAGAGCCAAAAGGTACCTAATGAATGTAGCGACGGAAAGGGAGGAGAATGATTTTTTATTTTTTTAGCTAACATACATGTAAATGTAAATAACTCTTTTTACCTTATTCCTAGTATAGTATATCCTTTATAGTATAATAACATATAGTATCTCCTACAGTGTATAATATTAAGGTATTAAATGGACCCCAATGGAAATAATCACTCTGTCTGACTTTTTTGGGTTATCCTAGGTTTTCTACACATATGCTGCTATGTATGATAATCTATGTAACTGTATTTGTGTATACCTGAATAAACTTACATACTTACTAGCTGTCTAAATAATATAACGTTGTTTATCGTAAGTCGAAGTTATATCCGTTTTCTATGGAAATTTTGGTTCTCATCCGAGAGAACTGAATGTTAGGTGATACTCTCTCAGAAGCTTCGTTCGCTGTACCTCACATTATACATATCAAATAATAATAATAATAATAATAATCTTTATTTCTATAAGTACATGTACAAGGTATACAGGCCTAGCTGACATCAATGACATACTACTATATAGAAAGCCCCTTGTTATGCTTAGCATTTCCGGCAAAAGAGGTCAGTTTTCTCTCCAGGAGGTCGATCACCATGCCCAGCCCTTCTAGGGCAGGGTAGGTGCCCAGGCTGGAGCTTGCTACCATCTGCGGCTCGCAAGCCTGCCCTTCCTGTCAGCCTCCTTGGGGCGGGGAAGGTGGCAGACCAGAGTGGCCTAGCATCTATCTACCACCTGCCTCGTGCTGGTGGGGAATGTGGCTAGGCCTGGGACCAGTTGGTCTCGCCGCTGAGGGGTATCCCCTCCCATGGGAGACATAGGTCTCTGATACTCCCACGCCAGAGAGCCGGAGCCGGGTCGCCATCTGGTAAAGACCCGGGCCGGGAGAATTCCCGGTGAATCAACACCTCCTCCTCCTCTCCAGGATGCAACCTACACAGGTCGATCACCATGCCCAGCCCTTCTAGGGCAGGGTAGGTGCCCAGGTTGGAGCTTGTTACCATCTGCGGCTCGCAAGCCTGCCCTTCCCGTCAGCCTCTTTGGGGCGGGGAAGGTGGCAGACCAGAGGGGCCTAGCATCTATCTGCCTCGTGCTGGTGGGGAATGTGGCTAGGCCTGGGGCCAGTTGGTCCCACCGCTGAGGGGTACCCCCTCCCATAGGAGCCAAATGTCTCTGATACTCCCACGCCAGGGAGCCGGAGCCGGGTCGCCATCTGGTAAAGACCCGGGCCGGGAGAATTCCCGGTGAATCAACACCTCCTCCACCTGCAACCTACAGGTCGATCACCGTGCCCAGCCCTTCTAGGGCAGGGTAGGTGCCAAGGCTGGAGCTTGCTACCATTTGCGGCTCTTAAGCCTGCCCTTCCCGTCAGCCTCCTTGGGGCGGGGAAGGTGGCAGACCAGAGAGGCCTAGCATCTATCTACCTCCATGCCTCGTGCTGGTCCCGCCGCTGAGGGGTATCCCCTCCCATGGGAGACATAGATCTCTGATGCTCCCACGACAGGGAGCAGGAGCCGGGTCGCCATCTGGTAAAGACCCTGGCCGGGAGCATTCCCGGCGAATCAACACCTCCTCCTCCTGCAACCTACAATAGAGCAACCTAACTTTTGGGACATCGTTTGTCCATAGAATCGGAGAGGACCCCTCTTCCCACCAAAGGAATGCCACACATGTACATGTAACGACGATACACAACACTTCCCTACCCGGGGAGCCAATGCCGGGTCACCAAATTGGAAGAGACCCGGGCCGGGATCAATACCAGAAAATCACCTAGAATAGAATGCAACCTACACTAGTCAACTAACACCCAGGTACCTATTTTACTGATAGGTGAACAGCAGTTCACCGTACCGGGGATCGAACCACGGACCTCAGTGTGTGAACTGAATGCGCAAGCGATCGAGCTTCGGTACACGTGAGATTAAGAGAAAAGTAAATTATTAATCTGAAAGTGATGGAAATACAGTTAGAAGCTTGAGTTTATATATAACTTGCTATGATAATATGTACGTAGATAAGCACATTTACGGAGCAACTTGCAAAGTTATTAAACTGACTGATGTTCTATAATAACTTTAATTTTTAAGGGGGGAAGGGGGTTGACTGGTAATACAGTGAAAGGCCCGATGGCCCATGCTCTGGTAGGCAACGCTCTCGCTTCATAAGCTGAGTGTCCGTGGTTCGATTCCCGGCAAGGGTGGAATCATCGGACTTGTTTCCTTACTCCTGTTGTCCCATTCACCTAGTAAGCAAGTTGGTAGTACTTGGAAATTAGTTGCCTGGTGTGGGTCGCATCCTGGGGGACGAGATTGAGGACCCAAAGCAAAATAAGACAGACAGTCCATCGACGAAGCACTGCCTTTCTTGGGTTATCCTGGGTGACTAACCCGTTGGGGTTAAAAATCCGAACAAAATCTTATCTTCACTAACGGACTGCCTGCATATGTCAAAGCCTGTCATAGCATAAGCCACTTCAGGAAGAGAGCTAAAAGACGCCTATTGAATGAAGCTACATAAAGGGAGGAGAATGAATTCTTGTATAGCTAACATACATGTACCTATTATTGTAACATTCATGTACCTATTATTGTAACATTCATGTACCTATTATTGTAACATTCTTGTACCTATTATTGTAACATTCATGTACCTATTATTGTAACATTCTTGTACCTATTATTGTAACATTCATGTACCTATTATTGTAACATTCATGTACCTATTATTGTAACATTCATGTACCTATTATTGTAACATTCATGTACCTATTATTGTAACATTCATGTACCTATTATTGTAACATTCATGTACCTATTATTGTAACATTCATGTACCTATTATTGTAACATTCATGTACCTATTATTGTAACATTTATGTACCTATTATTGTAACATTCATGTACCTATTATTGTAACATTCATGTACCTATTATTGTAACATTCATGTACCTATTATTGTAACATTCATGTACCTATTATTGTAACATTCATGTGCCTATTATTGTAACATTTATGTACCTATTACTGTGATCTTATCCTCTCTTTAATGTTAATGTAAATAACTCAGCTTACCTTATTCCTAGTATATCTCCATTCATTGTAACTAATTTTTACACAGTTGAGTTATTTAGCTATTTTAACCTATATGGTTTAAATAATAAGATATTACAAGAACATCAATGGGGTCCTTGCAATATCTTATTACCTAGAATAACATAAATTATCATACATAGCTGCATATGTGTAGATTACGTAGGGGTCTTTGACCTAGGTAATCTACACATATGCTGCTATGTATGATATTTTATGTAACTATTTTTGAGTAGCCGTACCTGAATAAAATTACTGACCTGACCGATGTTGCAGTTGGCTGCTTAGGGTTGGTTAGAAGTACTTCTGAAAGTTCGGCAAATACACAGACGATGATCAAACCATATGCAAAGTATGTAGTAATCCTAATGGTCACTTTCAGTTTGTCTCACTAAGGATTACAAGATAGACGGTATTGTAACCTTTGTGATATGTCAGAATGTTAGAATTTCGAAGGAATAATACTGTATTTCTATGGTCTCAAATAAATAAATAATTTAATTTTTAATTTTAATGTCTTAATTAATGAAACTAATATATCAGAGATTTTAAGCAAATGCCCTAAATTGGCTTGAAACAGATGGAATATTATGTAAATTATAAATATATATCCAGATGAACAGTTACTAGCTCTTTTGGGACCCAGTTCTTAGAGCCTTTTGTGTCTATATATTCTTCTCTATTGTCCATAGGATGGATAAGGGGTGAATAATACACAAGCAGCTTCCATCCACAGGATGGATATAAGGTACACAATAAACTAGCCATTTCCATCTATATTAATGACTGTTTTTCAATAAACCGGCCGTCTCCCACCGAGGTACAGTGACCTGAAAAATGAAACATCATCACTGTCACTACAAAACAAGAATACTTTAATCCCTAAAATGTGGATTAAAGTCAATTCTCATTGTATATACACGGAGAAAAATGCACCTCTCAGTGTATATATCCTATGCAAAGGGCTTATAGGAGAATATAGGTTAGGTTAGATAAAGTTCGTCAGGAAACAGGACAAGTGTTTCTTGACGCACCCGCCGTTGGAGCTTTTGGTCATCTGACCGAGACCTTCCGCTGGCTTACCGGTCCACCCCATTTAAAAATTATGGTCATAATTATAACCATTTAGTCATACAAGGGAATATGAATAATTGAAAGGAAATAATGAATCATATTCTTTGAAAAATTTTATTGATAGAAGATATACATTAACATTTTTTCATTTATTATTATTATTATTATAATTATTATTATTATATTTATGGTTAAGCGCTAAACCCGCTGGGGTAATACAACGCCTGAGGAATGAGAAGTAATGAGGTTTGATCCAAGGAATTAGAGGGCAGCTTCCATTCCTTGCATCAAGAGCCCTTCACCGGCATCAAGGTGCCCCCGTGGAAGGAAACGTGAGGCTTGGAGGGCGAAACGCAACAGGTATGTGGACCAGTCACAAGTAAGAAGAATAAAGTTGCGCTCTGTGTAGAGCTTTATAAAGTCATGACCTGACAAATCTTTATAAAGAGCGAAACATTGCCCAAATAAAGGCTTGTTCTGCAAACATGCATTTGTGTTCACATTCAAAACGTCAACCATTTACTATAGAATAAAAAAAAATAGACACAATTGCAGAGATGAACTTCATTCAGGCCTTTTGCCTTCATAAAAGACTTTTACTTGACTGAAAAAAATATCGTATTATACGGGCGAAACGTATCAGTAAAGTTCCTGGGCGAAACGTCTCAGTAAAGTTCCTCTCTACAAATCATGTCCATCTTTTCCACCTGTACAATTCTAAAACTCTCTACACAATCAAACACTAAACTTTACAATGGAACGTTTCTGAATATATTAAAACATATCATACAAGCAGTTTTTTCTCCTTGATAAAATAAATAAGCAAATAACATTGTGACTAATATATTCGTAGCCGAGGAAAACACTTACACGGTAAGAATATTCAGGTTTCTTCAGGCTAGAATACACGGTAAGAATGCTCAGGTTTCTTCAGTCTAGAATACACGGTAAGAATGCTCAGGTTTCTTCAGTCTAGAATACATGGTAAGAATACTCAGGTTTCTTCGGTATCCGCTGTTTCAGTTATCCACGGTGTACTGTGGCCCCCAAAAATACCATTAATTTTGCTTAATGGCCCCAAAGTGCGAAAGTAGTGATGCTGGTTGTTCTTCAGAGCCTAAGAGAAGCCGTGAAATGCTTCCCTTCGGTGAAAAGTGCTAATTCTAGACTTATTTTGCATAATTTATAAGTTAAACTTTATCATAGGTGTATGCAAATGAAAAATGACATATATATATATATATATATATATATATATATATATATATATATATATATATATATATATATATATATATATATATATATATTTATGTATAGGGTTGCAACTATTATTAACGGTTTCAGGTATCCATGGTAGGTATTGCAACGATTCCCGCGATACGGGGGGACTACTGTCTATTCTGTTTACTAAAGACTCTCAGACATAATGAGAGGTCTCTAGTAGTGTGGTTTATTCTTATTGGAAAAAAAACAATTATAAGAATTTTAGCGTGATTCTCGGAATCTGACATAAAGACTATACATATTTCGTTGCGGCTTTCTGAGGGGAAAAAAAAATGACGGAAATGCGGAATATAACAACAATGGCTAAGTAAATGTTATACATTTTTGTTTCCATACGGCGAAATTATTAGAGGAAATCTACTCTATAACATATTATTGTCTCTCTTGCTCTGTTTACTCAGACATTATAATTTGTGCGATAGATATTTGGACTTAATTATATAATTATTCTACATAGGTCACATAAGTGTATATAGTTACGAAATATACAGTTATCTAAGTACAAAACTAATTAGTAAGTACAAAAATCAATTGATGGATTCAAAATTAAATGCTGACAGTGAGTATACGTGGAAATCTGAGTGATCATGAGGAGTTATATAATACATAGATTTATATTTTGATATGTATATACAATGATTACAACTAACAGATTAATGATGAAATGATAGGGTGACTTCTTATACTAAGATAAAAAGTGGTAGAGAAATTCATGGTGTTTATATGAGGGTGCATAGGGTAAGGGAGGACATGAATAAAGATGGTGTCTATCTGGAGGGATTTCCGGGGGTCAACGCCCCTACATCCCGATCCATGATCATTGAAAAATAGATATAGGATAGACCGAAATATATTGTGGTGAAGCAGAGTGAGACTTAAATAAACTACATTGAGAGAGAGAGAGAATAAGAGATAGTTTAAAATAATGCATAGTGAGACAGAATAGAATGTAGTCGAGCAAAGTAAGACAGAAATAGCCTGGTGCAGCAGACTGAGACAGAAATAGCCTGGTGCAGCAGACTGAGACATAAATAGCCTGGTGCAGCAGACTGAGACAGAAATAGCCTGGTGCAGCAGACTGAGACATAAATAGCCTGGTGCAGCAGACTGAGACAGAAATAGCCTGGTGCAGCAGACTGAGACAGAAATAGCCTGGTGCAGCAGACTGAGACAGAAATAGCCTGGTGCAGCAGACTGAGACATAAATAGCCTGGTGCAGCAGACTGAGACAGAAATAGCCTGGTGCAGCAGACTGAGACATAAATAGCCTGGTGCAGCAGACTGAGACAGAAATAGCCTGGTGCAGCAGACTGAGACAGAAATAGCCTGGTGCAGCAGACTGAGACAGAAATAGCCTGGTGCAGCAGACTGAGACATAAATAGCCTGGTGCAGCAGACTGAGACAGAAATAGCCTGGTGCAGCAGACTGAGTCAGAAATAAACTGTGAAGCAGAAACAGACTGTAATGAAACAAAGTGAGACATAAATAAACTGTCGTGAAACAAAGAGACAGAAATTATCGGTGACGAAACAGACTGTGATAAGAAAGAGGCAGAAATAGAGACAGGGAAATACTCCACAGAAGCTCTGGCACAGACAAGTGAGACACAGGTGACAACTCTGCAGGTGTGACTCACACCAACTTATCTTTTACTCATATATTGAAGGATAATTTTGCTTTTATTTCACTATATGTGACAACAAAAATCACCGATTTCTTGAGATATAAATGTCCAGAGATACAAAAACTGTTGGAAACGCTTTTCACGTAGCTAAGAATCATGTATGTACACACACACACACACACACTCAAAATATATATATATATATATATATATATATATATATATATATATATATATATATATATATATATATATATATATATATATATATGCAAAACAATCACGGGGGAGCTGAATGATAGCTCTAGGCCTTTCGTGCTGGAATCAACTCACCATCAGGAGCTTGCAATATTGCAGAAAAGAGGATGAAGTCCAAGCAAATACGTTCAGAGGAAGCGTTTTTGCTCCTTATTAGGTAAAATTATAAGCTAAAAATAAGTTCTCCTCTTATATGTAATCCGTTATATAATTTTAGCATAAAAAGTATAGGAAAGAAAAGCCTTTTTCAAAATTCCCCTTGCATAGGCTCGTGCTTATCTTCGAAATTAAAAATATAACCATTATTTCACTTTTATATATCTAAATAGGTAACACAGCATATATAAACAGCGAGGTGTGTCTCTCAGTATATATATGCCGAGAGCTTACTATAATTTCTACCTTGGGGATTAAAGTAAACTAGACTGGTGGTGAACAGGTAACATGAAGCATTACTGACCCCCATGTAGTCGATAGGCTTTAAGCCCCATTAACCAACCATAGGAGTCAGGGAGATAATTAAGTAGGGAATAAATACCATGTTATTACAGGCTGATGTCAGGTATACAAAGTCATCACAGGAAAATAAATCTATGGTGATGTTGGATATGCTGGTGATGGTGCGAAAATAGATATGGGAATGGATAGTTAGACATAGAACCATTTCCATGTAGATTTTGTTTTTTGTTTTAATTCATGTTAAGCGCTAAACCCACGTTTAGCGTGGTTCTGTATGTAATTATCCATCTGTATCTAATCTAGGTTTATATCTTAGCTTGGAAATATATAACCAAAAGGAAAAAGACCTTGACAGCAGTAAGCAGGAATGCTGGACGATTTTGGGAGAATATCAAAACTAAGAGATAACTAAAGACACTGAGCTTTATTATCGTAGTAAAGGTATTCTGGGCATAAAATATATCATTATTTCCCCAAAGGACATTTGAGATCAGTATTGGGTCTGACGTAAGACATCGCCATCTTATAATTGACTGACTACCTTCTGCCAAGGTTGACGGACTAATCATATCAAAATAATTTTTTTTTCTATTGTATCAGCGTTATTTAAACTGCCGAAACCTGTGGTGTAGGCGAAGTGTTTCGGCAATGAATATACCCACGTGCTGCACATGCGTCTTGTTCACAACGTAAGACATGTTTGGGTAAGATAGACTAAGATAGGGTTTGCCAACCGCATAGCTTGTTTAATGTAATAGGATAAATTTGTCTAGTTTAAGATCATTATTGATATGGTTGAGGTATCTTTGGCGAGGTAAAGAGTGTGCATTGCTTGCTAGAAGTACAAATATTAAGAAAATTATTTCGAAAGGCGTGGCAGAGGTAACCTTGGTGATATACGTTTTATGAGATATCTACACAAATAATCCGGACATAAGTGACTGAAAATTATAACGACATTTCGGTCCGACTTGGACCGAAACGTCGTCATAAGTTTCAGTCTCCTGTGTTTTGGTTATTAGTGTATTGTTCCAATCAGGGTATTGTGCCTTTTTATACTATATAAGATATCTAACCAAATAATTTAAACTGATGTTATTTCTTGAGATCTATTACAAGCATGTTTAGTCATACAATAATTCTAGGGATTTAATAGTTATTGCTGATGATAAAAGTAATTCGGAAGGCCTAACAGGAAAAAAAAGTTGGGATAAAAAAATTCAAGGCCTATTGAGGTATATTAGTCATACGATAATTCTTGAGGGCTTGTAGAGGTATCTTAGTGAGAAAGATATTCTAGGAGCATAGTAGAAATATGTAGATAAATGCAGATAGGCTTGTAGAAGTATGTTTGAAATTATGTGAGGAGTCAGTGAATTCATTTAGTTGGCAGGGTGGGTGATGAGTAAGGTATCGATTACACTCTAGGAAAGTGAAGACAGTGGAATCCAAATAGTTGCCGACTATAGTGAAGAAAAATACGTTGCAGAAAAGGCTTCTATAAGGGCAACGTGTCGCCTCTGTGAAGAACATTATCAAGTCATGATTTTTGTCATTATGTTAATGGAACAAATTACTCACAAGTAGATAAGTAAGACTACACCAGAATTAACTCTTCTTTAAGACAGAGATTAACCAAAACATATTTCTCTCTTCACTGTTTCTGCAATTTTCAGTATTTAAGTCGCCTTTGTATTCGACTGAAGAAGCCTCAGCAGGCGAAACGTTTCGACAATAAAGATACCCATCTGTTGCAAGTGTGTCTTATTCATCCAAGTCATGATGACTGGATTAAGAACTACACAGAGCGAAACACTGACTCAATTAAAGCAACTTATGCAACATTTGGGAAGAATGAGTTGTTCGAGATGAATTTAAGGTAAAAAAAATGAAGAAGAGATAAAAAATATTAAATACGTATATGCCTTGGGGAAGACAAGGTTGGTCAGATGTGATGATTTTACAGGATGGTTTGTGGGCGTGTGATCTTTATGGTGATGTGGGCGTGAAAACTTCATGATAACGTGATGGAAGATTTGGGCGTGGTTGAGGGCGTGTGATGGTTATGACGAAGTGATCAAGACTGTGGGCGTGGCTGTATGCATGGTGCTCACGATGATGTGGGCGTGGTTGTAGCAGCGACCAGGGCTGTAGCGAGGGCTGGAGCTACAGGAGAGTACAGACCAGGAGTGTAAGGTCTGGGACCCTCGGTCTTCATGAAAGAGGTGTTCAGTGTGGAGACGACAGGAGTCACCATGATCTGTGGGAGCAGACACTTTTAGTAACACATCAGTGTAACAGGAAACATATTAGCTTTCTTGAAGTATACATGTACATATATGTACATATATATATATATATATATATATATATATATATATATATATATATATATATATATATATATATATATATATTTATTTTTTATTAACACATCAGCCGATTCCCACCAAGGCAGGGTGGCCCGAAAAGAAAAACTTTCATCATCATTCACTCCATCACTGTCTTGCCAGAAGGGTGCTTTACACTACAGTTATAAAACTGCAACATTAACACCCCTCCTTCAGAGTGCCGGCACTGTACTTCCCATCTCCAGAACTCAAGTCCGGCCAGCCGGTTTCCTGAATCCCTTCATAAATGTTACTTTGCTCACACTCCAACAGCACGTCAAGTATTAAAAACCATATGCCTCCATTCACTCCTATCAAATACGCTCACACATGCTTGCTGGAAGTCCAAGCCCTCGCACACAAAACTTCCTTTACCCCTCCCTCCAACCTTTCCTAGGCCGACCCCTACCCCGCCTTCCCTCCACTACAGATTTATACACTCTCGAAGTCACTCTGTCTCGTTCCATTCTCTCTACATGTCCAAACCACCTCAACAACCCCTCCTCAGCTCTCTGGACAATCGTTTTGGTAATCCGCACCTCCTCCTAATTTCCAAACTCCGAATTCTCTGCATTATATTCACACCACACATTGACCTCAGACATGACATCTCCACTGCCTCCAGCCTTCTCCTCGTTGCAACATTCATCACCCATGCTTCACACCCATATAAGAGCGTTGGTATAACTATACTCTCATACATTCCCTCTTTACTTCCATGGACAAGGTTCTTTGTCTCCACAGACTCCGAAGTGCTCCACTCACCCTTTTCCCTCATCAATTCTATGATTCACCTCATCCTTCATAGACCCATCCGCCGACATGTCCACTCCCAAATATCTGAATACATTCACCTCCTCCATACTCTCTCCTCCAATCTGATATCCAATCTTTCGTCACCTATTCTTTTTGTTATCCTCATCACCTTACTCTTTCCTATATTCACTTTCAATTTTCTTCTTTACACACCCTACCAAATTCATCCACCAACCTCTGCAGCTTCTCTTCAGAATCTCCCAAAAGCACAGTGTCATCAGCAAAAGCAACTGTGACAACTCCCACTTTGTATTTGCTTCTTTATCTTTTAGCCCAACACCTCTTGCCAAGACCCTCGCATTCACTTCTCTTACAACCCCATCTATAAATATATTGAACAACCACGGTGACATCACACATCCTTGTCTAAGGCCCACTTTTACTGGGAAATAGTCCCCTTCCCTCCTACACACTCTAACCTGAGCCTCACTATCCTCATAAAAACTCTTCACTGCTTTCAGTAACCTTCCTCCTATTCCATACACCTGCAACATCGGCCACATTGCCCCCTATCTACCCTATCATACGCCTTTTCCAAATCCATAAATGCCACAAAAACATCTTTACCCTTATCCAAATACTGTTACCTATATGTTTCACTGTAAACACTTGGTCTACACACCCCTACCTTTCCTAAAGCCCCTTGTTCATCTGCTATCCTGCTTTCTGTTTTACTCTTAATTCTTTCAATAATAACTCTACCATACACTTTACCAGGTACACTCAACAGACTTATTCCCCTATAATTTTTGCACTCTCTTTTGTCCCCTTTGCCTTTATACAAAGGAACAATACACGCTCTCTGCCAATCCCTAGGTACCTTACCCTCTTCCATACATTTATTAAATAATAGCACCAACCACTCCAAAATTTTATCCCCACCTGCTTTTAACATTTCTATCTTTATCCCATCAATCCCAGCTGCCTTACCCCTTTCATTCTACCCACTGCCTCACGAACCTTCCCTACACCCACAACTGGCTCTTCCACACTCCTACAAGATGTTATTCCTCCTTGCCCTACACACGAAATCACAGCTTCCCTGTCTTCATCAACATTTAACAAATCCTCAAAATATTCTCTCCATCTTCCCGATACCTCTAACTCTCCATTTAATAACTCTCCTCTCCTATTTTTAACTGTCAAATCCATTTGTTCTCTAGGCTTCCTCAACTTATTAATCTCATTCCAAAACTTTTTCTTATTTTCAACAAAATTTGCTGATAACATCTCACCCACTCTCTCATCTGCTCTCTTTTACATTGCTTCACCACTCTTTTAACCTCTCTTTTTCTCTCCATATACTCTTCCCCCCTTGCATCACTTCTACTTTGTAAAAACCTCTCATATGCTAACTTTTTCTCCCTTACTACTCTCTTTACATCATCATTCTACCAATCGCTCCTCTTCCCTCCCGCACCCACTCGCCTGTAACCACAAACTTCTGCTGAACACTCTAACACTACATTTTTAAATCTACCCCATACATTTTCGACCCCATTGCCTACACTCTCACTATCCCATCTATCCTCCAATAGTTGTTTATATCTTACCCTAACTGCCTCCTCTTTTAGTTTATAAACCTTCACCTCTCTTTTTACTTACTGATTCTATTATTATATATATATATATATATATATATATATATATATATATATATATATATATATATACACACACAACATTTGGGTCATACAGCATCTGTGGAGGTAATAAGAATCGATCAGAAGAAGTGAAGGATAGCTAAAAAATTTCGGATCAAAAGCCCTTTACAAGCATTTAGGTACCCCTCATGAAGCACCCTTGCATAAGAGCCCTTTATCAATATCAAGATACCCCTCATGAAGGGCACTTCCATAAAGACCCCTTCACCAGCATCAAGGTACCCTTTGCATCAAGAGCCCTTCACCATTGTTAAGTGATTTCCAGAAAATGAATGCAGTTCATAATAAGGTGTTGTTTTGACTTTGTGTTGCATCCTAACAGGTTAATATTTAGTGAAGGCTATTAACGGCAGGGAGGGTCACTTACCTCTAACACCTTGCATCACACGGGTAGTAGTAGTGGTAGCAGCAGCAATAGTAGTAGTAGTAGTAGTAATAGTACATACACATCCCTCACATAGAAGAGAGGAGCTTACGACGACGTTTCGGTCCGACTTGGACCATTTACAAAGTCACACTAACACGAAGATCAGGTAGAAGGGGTTATATAGGCCAGCAGAGAGGGGAGGGAACAAGAAAGTGGTGGAGGAGTAAGAGTGGAAGTAGTAGTGGTAGTGGAAGTAGTAGTAGTAGAGTCTGTCATATTCTAGGAAAGAGGAGCACTGCAATAAAGCTCTTTCCTAGAATATGGCTGACTCCACTACTACTACTTCCACTACCACTACTATTTCCACTATTACTCCTCCACCACTTTCTTGTGCCCTTCCCTGTCTGCTGGCCTATATAACCCCTTCTACCTGATCTTTGTGTTAGTGTGACTTTGTAAATGGCCCAAGTCGGACCGAAACGTCGTCGTAAGCTCCTCTCTTCTATGTGCGGGTTGTGTGTGTATTGCTCCAGTCACGGTATTGTGCCTTTTTTGTTATTTAGTAGTAATAGTAGTAGTAGAAGTAGTAGTAGTAGTATTACCAATAATAATAATAATAATAATAATAATAATAATAATAATAAACATTCTTAAGCACAGCTTATAATTAAGACTTGCAACAAATGCTTGCAATATACAGTACATTAACTTACCTTCGCGACTAAACATATGCAAACCACAAAATTACCTTTAATTAATGGAAAATATTCAACTCGTGTAATGTGCATTGTTATTTAACAACTTTCTGAAGGATGACATGGAGCACTGATAACAAGGATGACGTGGAGCACTGATAACAAGGATGACGTTGAGCACTGATAACAAGGATGACATGGATCACTGATAACAAGGATGACATGGATCACTGATAACAAGGATGACATGGAGCTCTGATAACAAGGATGACATGGAGCTCTGATAACAAGGATGACATGGAGCTCTGATAACAAGGATGACATGGAGCACTGATAACAAGGATGAAGACAAGGAAGCAAGTTACAGAACAAACTTTTATTTGGACAGCATTTCGTTCTGAGTTAAGCTTAACACAGAGATTAACGTTGTTTCAATTGAAGCTTGTATGAAACGTGTTTTTAACTAATTATTGATGAAATAATCACGTTTTTATATCTATTTGTTAGTAAAAGAGAATAAAGATGAGAAAGTACACTATTAGTGGAGAATAAAAGTGAGAGTTACATGCACTAACAGTTAAGAACAAAACGAACTCCCAGGCAACATGACTTACTCATTGCATAACATAGTCATAACATAACATGCTCATAAGCAAGCAGGATAGAGAATTTACACTGCTTGATAAAATATAAATATATACACTTAAGCTATATGTAAAGTCTTTATAAGCAAAGAAGTTGGGTAAGGCTTCTCAAGCCGGAGTCATTTCCCTATAATCCGTGAAAGCGTTATATATACAGTATACAGACACAGACACACACACACACACACACACACATACATACATACACATACATACATACATACACACACACACACACGCACACACACACACACACACACACACACACACACACACAACACTATATATATATATATATATATATATATATATATATATATATATATATATATATATAAGATGGGGTCCACCTCTGGTGCAAATTGTGGGACCCATAGCCTCGGAGACGTGGATAAAAAGGCTTCAAGGAAGAAAATTTTGATTTCTTCCTGATGCCATTTGAATATTCCACTTCCCCTACCACCCCATTTTTTTAAGAGATATATTGTTGATATAAAGATGGCATATACAGTACACGAGGCTCAACTCTTCCTGCTCCCCCTGGGTGGGTTTTTGGCCACTCGAATTTGGTCTGGGGGTCCTACAGGGGCCTCAACTCTTCCTGGTCCCCCTGGGTTTTTTTGGCAACTCGAATTTGGTGTGAGAGATACATGTCTAGTACATATTGTTTATATATATATATATATATATATATATATATATATATATATATATATATATATATATATATATATATATATATATATATATATATAAAGAGAGAGAGAGAGAGAGAGAGAGAGAAGAGAGAGAGAGGCGAGAGAGACGTGTCAAGCAGTGGGTGGGTGAGAAAACAGGTCCTTAAGTGAAGCTAAAAGTTTAGGTAAGAAGTTCCTTTCTGCTATGTAATCCCTGATGTTGTATTGACGTGCTGTGTTAGGTTGGATACTGCTGTGTACTTCTTGAGTGCTGTGTCAGGTTGGATGCTGCTGTGTACTTCTTGAGTGCTGTGTTAGGTTGGATGCTGGTGTGTACTTCTTGAGGGCAAATTTTGAAATGACGTCTGGTTTCCATTGTCCTGTGAAATGTTGAAACTGGGAGTGGTAGCTATTAGGGCAGTCTCTATGATGTTGCATTTGTAGCTGCAGTGTGATTTATCTTTGATGGTGACAGTTTCCTAATGAATGTTGTGACTGGTGATGCTGACATGTTGAAAAATGGCTGAATTATACTGTGCATAACGTTGGACAAAAGGAACTTCCTACACATTTTTTTTTTAGCTTGACTTCAGGACCTGCCTTCACACCCACCCACTGCTTGACACGTCCCTCAACACACCCACCCACTGCTTGACACGTCCCTCAACACACCCACCCACTGCTTGACACGTCCCTCAACACACCCACCCACTGCTTGACACGTCCCTCAACACACCCACCTACTGCTTGACACGTCCCTCAACACACCCACCCACTGCTTGACACGTCCCTCAACACACCCACCCACTGCTTGACACGTCCCTCAACACACCCACCCACTGCTTGACACGTCCCTCAACTCACGTGTCTGGGGTTGAGCTGTGACCTTCCCTATACATTATTAATCTGTGTTTATGTATTGTGGCTGCAGGGGTTGATTCATAGCTCCTGGCCCCGCCCTTCACTGGTCGCTACTAGGTCCACTCTCTTCCAGCTCCATGAGCTTTATCATACCTCTTCTTAAAGCTATGTATTCATCCTGCCTCTGTGTGTGTGTGTGTGTGTGTGTGTGTACTAGAGCTGGAGAGGACGGCTGTATATACACACAAGGAGAATAGAACGTTTGACTCTGCACACAATACAATCATCAAAACAGTTCCGTACATGCAGTCGAGGAAAAATAGTCAGCAAATATTTGCTCCAATCATAGAATCTCAAAGTTGAAACCTGGTGCCTTGTCTGTTACACGTTCAGAGTGTGTCCTGTGTCTAGTGACATCGACATTATTAAACTAGCAAATTATTAAGATATACAATAACGACAAGTTGGATTGCTAGCTCACTAAACTCACACACTGAGGTCCAGGGGTAGATCCCCGGTACGGGTGGAAATATTAGGACATGTTTCATTAAAACACCTGCTGTCTGTGTTCACCTGTCAGTAAAATAGGTACCTGGGTGGCAGTCGACTGGTGTGGGTCACATCCTGGGGACAAAATTCACCTAATTTGCTCGAAATGCTCTGCATAACAAGCAGCTTTCTATATAGCAGTATGTCATTGAGGTCAGCTAGGCCTGTATACCTTGTACGTGCAGTTGTAGAAATAATTTTGTTTTATTATTAATGTTACTTAGGGATCTTTATTGTTGAAATGTTTTGGCTGCACAGTAGGCTTCTGCAATCGAATTCTAACGAATAAATGACGTCGAAAAATGCGTCTGTGTTCTCTAGTGTTACTGTCGCCGGAATTCAACCTGTTGCGCAGTCGAAACATTTCGGCAATAAAGATAACCTAATATTGCACATGTATCTTATTCAACATTATAAAACTATAATGATAAATTATATATTACCGCTTCCTTCAAAGGTTACGGCTTGATGGATGAAACAGAGTGTGAAGAATTCATCACAAGATGCATAAAAAGTTTTCATTGAGGCAACGTTTCGCACTCTGTAGAGTTTTATCAAATCATAATTTTGTCATATCACTGATTGTCAAGTCATGGTAAAGCAAAACGTCATCTTACATAAAGCTTGTTGTGCACTTAGTGACTTTCCCGTCGTGGTCAATTGATGATAGTGAAACGTTCTTGATCCAGGGAAGTGGAGCTGCCTTCCCTGTTCCTCGGATTAAACGTGATTACCTCCTATTCCCCAGGCACTGTATGACTCATACGGCCTTTGCTTTGCCAAAGAAAATAAAGTAAAATCGATAGCGTGTGGGCTGGATACGGCGTACGCTGTCAGAGACCCTATAAACCCCAACAACAACATTGATATCGTGGTGATTCAACCAATGGAAAAAAAAAACTCTCAACTTTTGATCAGAGTTGGTTTTCCAACTCTAATATGATTAAGAAATTTATTATGACTGAACTTACCTAGAGAAGATTTCGAACCCATGGCCTAGCAACTAGGGCTGGTTAGCCACTAGGGCTGGCTAGCCACTAGGACTGGCTAGCCACTAGGACTGGCTAGTCACTACGACTGGCAAGCCACTAGGATTGGCTAGCCACTAAGACTGGCTAGCCACTAGGACTGGCTAGCTACTAGGACTGGCTAGCCACTAGGACTGGCTAGCCACTAGGACTGGCTAGTCACTACGACTGGCAAGCCACTAGGATAGGCTAGCCATTTAACTACCTAGCTACGTTTTCGAGTCTCTTGTTCGGTGAGTTGTCCATCGTATCTCTACGATTTCACGAGTCTTTATTATGGATTATACTGTCGATGTGAACTAAAAAGGAGGAACTGAAGGCCACAGATCAGGTAACCAAAAACGGCAGTGAGACATCTTTAAATAAGGTGTCAGAAATTGATTGGGAAAGTTCGGATCTCGACTTTCATTCATAAGAAAACAAGAGGCAGATTTAAATCCATGGTTGCAGCGTTACGTCTGTTTGTAACGCAGAATAACGGCAAGTAGAGCGCTCTTTAGTCTGAGGATACAAGCATAAACAGAAGAGCCCGAAACAAATTAGTAAGAATAAGAAGGGGAACTGAGAGATATTTTCAAAATGATAGTTCATCAAAGGCCAAAACAGAACAAGGATTTTATTTCGATATTTCGCTCACAGATGAACAGAGCGTTGTCCAAATTAATCTTTTATATTAGTGTCTCTGTTCCATCATATCTGTTGGTATTGTTATTTTTTTGTGCCTTTTGAATAAGAGTTAGTGTTTGACTGATAGATTACCTATCTATCCTGTCTGTAGCAAGACGGTTGGTTGGCTAATAAAGCTTAAGTAATATAAATTACACAAGGGTCATTAAGGATACATGTCACCTGCTGACCACCAGTCTAGAATACTGTAATACCAAAAATAGAGTTTAAAGTAAATTCTCAGCGTTTCGCTTAAGAGTAATTTTATCAATTAATTTCAGAGGTTATTTGAAAGTAGTAAAACTGGAGAGAATAGAAGACGAAGTAAATCACGAAGTAATCAGTCCCTCAGCCTACATCTATGTTCACCCGGCTGTATTCTTGATGAATCTGTCCCAATGGCAGATTAGGTAAGGTTCGTCAGGAAACAGAACAAGTGTTTCCTGATGCAGGTCTTACTCACATGATGACCCACAGCTGGAGCTCTTGGTCATGTGACTGAGGTTTTCCGCTGGGTTACCGGTCACTTTCACAGGAGTCAGATGAGGTGCAGCAGCTATAAGCATCGCCACCGTGGACGAGACCACTATCGGAAGGAGGACGATTTTGAACGTCTTTATCTAGTCCGAGGGACTGATTACTTAGTCTTCTACTGTCTCCAGTTTCAACACCTTTAAATAACCTCTGTACTGAGTTGATAAAGCCACTGGTTGGCCACAAGTTTTCAGAATAAATACAAGCAGGTGTTGAACATGTGTCTCATTCATCAGCTCAGCGGACACCTGTCGCAAGGATGCCTAAGTAACACCTTTAACATATATTAACAATAGTTCCCCTGCATCCCTTGTTAATGTAGTTGACGAGAACTTAGGTTAATACTAAATCCCACAGCACGGAAACATCAACTAAGGTATGATATATTATGTATGTGCATAGTAAATTAAACATAATGTTATTGCCATGCCATCACTAAGAGCCATTCACAATGAAAGAATTATTATTATTATTATTATTATTATTATTATTATATAGTAGTAGTAGTAGTAGTAGTAGTAGTAGTATTTATATTATTATTATTATTATATTCAAAGAGAGAAACGCTAAATTCGTAAGGGTTATGCAGCAACAGGACAATGGCAGGTAATCAGGATTGATCCAAGAAAAGGTGAGGTAGCACCAATTTCTTGAATCAAGATCCCTTCACCAGCATCAAGGCTCTTCCCATGAAGGGACTGAAAGCAGGGGGCAAACCCCATGCTGTAACCATTGTACACATGAGTCGCTCACTGATGGGATAATCTGTTTATTATGGAGATGAGCGACGCCTCTGAGTAGTGCCATTAGTGAGGTACATCATGGCACCGTTGGTGGGTGCCGACCAGTGTCATTACATTGTTAGCTCTTGGCCAGACGCTCATAGTCACCTGACGTCGGGTTCAAAGCTAATCATGGCTTAGTTTGTGTATAACACATACTAGGAAGCAAAAAATCACGGATATACACCGTGAGGTTTGTGTTTCTTAGTGTATATATGAAGAAAGTTTACTTTAGTCCCTTTTTTGTGATTTAAATATTCTTGACAAGGTGTGAACAGGTTACACTGAGCCTTCATGACCTTCATGTAATTGATAAGCTTGAATATGCTATGTATGATAATCTATGTAACTGTATTTGTGTATACCTGAATAAACTTACTTACTAATGGTATTACTTAAATTGTGTCAGTAATTATTGACTATGGCTGTTATATTTACTAGGAAAAGTTGACCATATAAGAGCCATACAGTGAGTGATGAATGGGAGGTAATCAGTTTTGATCCAAGGATGATGGTGTAGCTCCAGTGATTTGGATGAAGAGCCCTTCATTAGCACCAAGACACGGTTATTGAAGGGAAAAAAAAGATTGTGGTTATTACAAATAGTGAGGCATTTTTCATAGACTATTAAGGCTTTGCTATCTGTGCTTTACCTGGAGACGGTTTCGAGGGTCACCGTATACGCTGCCGAGGCCCACACCATGCTAGCACCAGCGGCCAAGCTTGCTGGTGCTATCAGCAAGCAGTCCGACGCATGCACCACAGCCCGGCTGATCAGGAACTAACTTGAGGAACTTACCAATAACCTCTGGGGACAGCAGCGTCATGCATATTAATACAAGAATTACATAAATGCTGAAGAACAATCAAATGATATACATTTGCAAAATACTACTTTAAAAATGCTTTATTACCGTATTAAACACAGTGCTAAAACAGTGTGGATTATACGGCCAAAAATACAGTAAATAATAAAGTTGAGATAAATGTTAGAGCAGTGGTAGGAGAATTATTATGATGATATAATACTGACATGTAGATGAGTAAGGCACTTGTGCAATAGTTTCGTATCTTTATGAGGTTAAGGGAGTGATCACCTCATGTCTGTGTCTCCATGACTCATGCTATTTTCTCTGTATTTCGACTGAAGAAGCCTGCCGAGCAGGCGAAACGTCTCGTCAGTTCGGATACTAAACTTTTTTTCACACATGTCTTGCTCATCTACCAAGGAGCAGTCATGGTGGAGAAGACATCCATCAATAGCTTGACCACCATAACATCCGCCAGTATTTGGGAACATGCTGATAAGAGTGGCTGGAACACTGCTATCATTAATATCTGGAACATGCTGATAAGAGGGGCTGGAACACTGCTATCATTAATATCTGGAACATGCTGAAACAAGGGTAGCAATGTCTGGCAACATGCTAATAAGAGTTGCAGGAACAATAGAATCATGAATGTCTGGAATATTTTACCCAGAGTTTATGGACCATTGCTGCTATGACTTTCAGGAACAAAGAGCTAGTAAATGATAAGGACATTTCAGTAAGAGTTAAATGACTAATGAAATTGTGGAAGCCTGAGGTGAAAGAGAGTTACGAACTAGATTACTGCGAAGAGTAAGTTTGATCTCTATTGAACGGAGGGAGAGAGAGAGAGATGTTGAGATTAGGAAGAACAGAGAACAGATTTCACAGGAATAAAGAGTTTAAGAGAGAAGAAACATGCTAAACGGACTATCTTCTCTCCCAAACTCTTTATTCCTGAGGTGAAAGTTCGTTTATTTAAGCAATTAATATTAGGTTAATGTAATGGATGTAGCACAAAATTTGCAATGAATGAAGCAGCAACTTTGCAATGAAAGAAGGCACAAAGTTGAAGAGAATGAAGCTGCAAAACTGAAGAGAATGAAGCCGCAAAGTTGCAGAAAATGAAGCCACAAAGTTGCAGAGAATAATGCAGCTAAGTTGCAAAGAATGACGCAGCAGAGTTGCAGTGACTAAAGCAACAAACTTACCATAAATGAAAATTGGATGAGAAATATTAGTAACTTTTACGCACTGAAAAACTGATAACAGTGAACAGTAGAGAGTAGAAGGAAGATAGACACACTTAAGGCTAAGTTAATGTATTCGTTAATCTAAAGTCAAGTCTCTAAAGAATTGGTTGGTAAAAATATGTAGGAAAGGTTACTATATAGTAAGGACAATATTCGTGTTTATTATTTTAAAGACTACAACAAATTAATTTTATTTGTCTAATAGACAGAATACATTGACAGGAAACACAAACATGAACATGAATACATTGGTACAATATATCAAAGATTATGAATCTCCTCCAGCTCCTCCGAAGCAGGACGCGAGCCCAGTATGCAGCATGCATTTTCCCTCTGGATGGCCACGCTGAGGCGCTGGAACATGAAAGTGGCTGCCCTTGGGTCCCTGGTGGTGTCGATGAGTCTGGAACCCAGTTCTTTAAGGAAACTTGTTGCATTTTTTCCCCATGCTCCAAAGGTCTCTGATCCCACTGGGACAAATTGATACTGTTGGCTTATGTCCCTGTACTTGCCGATGTTGTACTCCTCTCTGTGGTCAGCAGCTCCTCCGTGTCGCCCGACACTGTGATGGATGTAGGTGTCAGCCAGGTGATCCCATCAGGGCGGTTTGCTGGGTTGTGGGCATTGTTGGCTGCTAGTGATCGGGGCTTTCTCTCGGCTGGGCATCCAGCTGTAGCAAGGGTTCTCTTTATGATGTCGATGACTTCATTGTGTCTTGCATGCCAGCCCTTGGTTTTGGAACAGTTAAGACCATGTAGACCATATTGGTCGGCTTGCGCATCGCCGCAAATACACGTACATTCCGTGTGAATTGGGGCAGCAAGGCGCAGAGCTACTGCCAAAATGGGAGCTGGAGGAAGTTCCCAGAGTGATGTGCACTCACAGCTAGGAGACGGGCAGTCTCCCTGTCTGATGTTACAGCCCTAAGCATGTTGGCAAGCATCTTTTCAGCGATGGGGTCATCCCAACTTGACTGTTTGTAGGCCAGCTCTGCACTAGGTTTTCGTGCCAAAGCAGCAAGAGTCTCCCATTCAGTGATGGCACTGGCGTAGCTAGGGTCCTGTATTCCTGCTGAATCACTGAGGTTGTCCGGAAGAATTTGTTTTATTAACTCATTTGATGCTATGGAACAGGATAGCTTGTTGGGCAATCTGGGAGGATTTGCGTACTCCCAGCCCCCCAAGACTGACTGGAAGTGAGGCTTGCAACCACTGTCCATCTTCGAGGGAAAGACTCAATACACTCTCTAGCATTGTCTTGAGGAGAGAGTCACATTCCTTGAGTTTCGGACTGCTGAAGGCTGGGGATCATCTCAGGAAGTAGGTAAGTTTTGGGATTGACAGGCACCTGGTGAGTAGGTAGAAGGCATCATGTGTATAAATGTCTTTCATCCTGCCTTCCATCGTCCTGAGGTCTGAGATTTTTTTTCTAGGACCAGATCGATGGCATTGGGCCCAAGAGGAGCACCAAGGAGAGTGCTGTTGGCTTGATCAATGGCTCGTGCTCCTGGTAAAACAGCACTAATATTCTGGATCATCTGTCGATTGGTAGAAACTATCGCAAATATCGCAAACCAAGCGATACAGGATGCAAAACATCCACGAAGGGAGTAGAATTATAGCTCTAGTCTTTTCGTGTTGCAAAAAACATAACAAATGATACTCTAATGTCTGTGTAATAATTCTTTGAAAAATATTATATCACTTGCATTTAAAATATTGTTGTTAGAGGAGAGACGTTAAACTTCACAATAGGTATTGAGGATTAGTTTTAAATGAATTTTGGAAAATAATGAAACAGTGATTGTTTCTGCATTATGTAATGAGTAAATACTTATACTAAATTTACATGATCAATTAAAGTTTCAGCGAGTCTTTAAATTACACCTGGATGTATCTGGGTCACAAACATCTTATTGAGTAATAAGAATACCTGAACATTAATTAGTTTCGCATATAAGGAACTTCAATAATATTCAAAGCTATTCGAGAATATGAATACTTGTATAACGACAAAGATAGAGTATAAGGCTCATTATTACAATCAAGATTTTAACTGGAAGCTGGATCATGCATCACAAGACAACACAATTATAGTTGAAAACTGGATCATGCATCACAAGACAACACAATTATATTTGAAAACTGGATCATGCATCACAGCACAACACAATTATAGATGGAAGCTGGATCATGCATTGCAACACAACACAAATATAGATGGAAGCTGGATCAGGCCTCAAAACACAATTATAGTTGGAAGCTGGATCATGGATCACAAGACAACACAAATATAGTTGAAAACTGGATCATGCATCGCAACACGAGACAATTATGACTCACGAAATCATAATGACACGATTGCAAACAAACCATACCACGGGTGGGGTTCGAACCCGCGGTCAGAGAGTCTCAAAACTCCAGACCGTCGCGTAAGCCACTGGGCCAGCATGCTTCAATAAGATTCATCCAACTAGGTATATTTCTACACCATAGCGGAGATTCGTCTGTAAAAACTTGCATTTGTGGACACAGTGGTGCCTATGCTAACCTTCCTATGGTGGAGAAATATACCTAGTTGGATGAATCTTATTGAAGCTAGCTGGCCCAGTGGCTTACGCGACGGTCTGGAGTTTTGAGACTCTCTGACTGCGGGTTCGAACCCCACCCGTGGTATGGTTTACGAGACAATTATAGTTGGAAGCTGGATCATGGATCACAAGACAAAACAATTATATTTGAAAACTGGATCATGCATCGCAACACGAGACAATTATAGTTGGACACTGGATCAGGCATCGCAACACAACACAAACATACATCAGTAGTGTAACATGAGAGGGACATACCACCAAGGACCAACCGTGACACAGATAGGGTCACCAGGAAAGCAGGTTGCCTGCAGGAAAGAGTCACCGGGAAGCGATCACCAGAGGCGGCAGACGGAGGAAGGGGAAGCAGAAGCCAAGCATTCGTCGACAGGTTAGGATGGGGGAAGGGGATCTTCAGCATTGTAAAAGAAAATGGAACTAACACACCCTACATTCAATATGGGGCACAATCATTCAAACACACACACAGATTAATCCATTTAGATTTCAAAACTGATTTTAGTATCCAAACTGATTAATATAATGAGAAATGCAAATAACACCATAGGAAACGACCATTCCAATAAAAAATAGGAATTTTCTATGTAGAAGTTTTGTTATCATTATTTAATTTCAAGTTGAGGGAATTTATGGATAATTTCAAGGGATTTTTAATTTAATCTAAGCAAATTCAAACAATTAAAAAAAAACTACAAAATGCTGAAACGATAATTAAATTTTAAGAGGGTGAAAATTGATTTATAAAGAAGTTAGACATACACAAGAAGTTAAATTAGATAAACATTATGTGAAGGGCGAGACGCTGACAGATATGTGGATAAAAACACAAGCATGCTGAACATATATTTCCTGGGATAAGGTTTCTCATAAAAAAGTTCTATTCAGAGCGAAACGTTATCTCAATAATGACTTGTTCTGAATAACCGTGAATATATCCACATATACAGCCCAATAATTGAGGGAAAATGAGGTTAATTTTGAGGTAAACAGCAAGGGAAAAGCAGGTGCAACTATTGACGTTTTTTTCTGCTGCCTCCATACAAAACGCAAAACACAAAAATCTGTATGCAAGGAAAACGTTTAGGATGAGGTCAGGTGAAGATAAGGTCAGGTTAGGGATGGAGTGAGTGAAGGGGAACGGGGTCAGAAGTCCTCGTAGGGGTCAAACTGAAAAACAAATGAATATATCTTATGGGAACACAACAATGGTAGTTGCAGCATCAGAACATAGAGGTGCAAACAGTGAGTATGTTGCGCTCTATAGAAAGGAACTTGCAGCTTTGGCTTATTTAGCAACGATGACTTTGCCAAACAAGCCGAGCTAAAATTAATTCTTGCTATAAATGCGAAAATCAATCGGAACATTGCAAAACTACTAGATTTAAGTGATGTTAAAAACAACAACAAAAGTCAAGCCGACCATAATTAAGTTAAAAAGGATTAAGCAATGTTACATTACATAAATTTTCAGCTATATTAGAATAAATTATAGCAAAGTTATTATAAACTACTAAATTAGTTTTGGTGCAAAATTTAAAAGTATGTACCTATGTTAATACTTGTGAATAAGTTTATCGGGACATGAGGAACATATCAGAACAATTTATTTAAAAATATCACTTTGTTTGACTGTTGTGGATCAAAGCACAGTAATGCAATTATTACATTGAGAAAATATTTTTATTAAAAACTGAATGAGTGGATCGTATTTAAACTGTCATCACTATCATAACCGTTAAATAACTTGTATATGTATATATGTATATATATATATATATATATATATATATATATATATATATATATATATATATATATATATATATATATATATATATATTGTGTGTGTGTGTGTGTGTGTGTGTGTTTGTATGTATTTTGTGTGTGTTTGTATGTATGTGTGTGTGTGTGTGTGTGTGTTTGTGTGTGTGTGTGTGTGTGTGTTTGTATGTATGTGTGTGTGTGTGTGTGTGTGTGTGTGTGTGTGCTTAGAGCCTAAAGTTTTCTTCCCTAAGTGTAGGTCATTTGTGAATTTGGCAGGTACTGGGTGTTTGGGCTCAGGAAGCGATATGTGAAAAGAAAGTCTTATTTTATAATATGATAAATTAACTACTGCAATTTTCCATCTATTTTTTTTTACCAGATGTGGCAAGGCAGTTCAAGTCACCGCTGATAAAAGACACCAGTTGTAACCATTCAAAAAGCGAAATTGGAAGTGCCAGTCAGGTTAATAGTCATAATCCATTTGTATAAAAACATTGGAATTGACGAGAAATTTTATAACTGTTCGAAAAATATTCATAGGGGGTTATATTACAATAAAGTAATTATATTAGATTGATATTTATATATTTCGTGAGAAATAGAGCCATTTTAATTTGTTATATATCTTGGTATATTATGATAGTATTAGTGTGATAAACTCTGATCACTATAACACTGTAACTCACATTGATACAGAAGATAAAAAAATAAAATGGGAGCTGTATATTTCAGCCTTTTACAGTATTCTATTTCAACACTGCTGTTGAAGAGGGCCTTATTTGGAGGCGAGATGAATAGCTCAAAATCCACCCTGCATTTTCTTCTGTCTCCACGTGGGTTTCAGCGTTATTTTGATATATTATGATGGATATATATAACATAATTTTTGCTGAAGAAGATTCTTCTACTGTATAAATATTCTGTAAAGTTTTGGCATTTTTTTTATCTAAACTGTTTATACTTTGACAATTTTAATAAAGATTGCCTTATTAAAATCTGTAAATTCCCTTACTTTTTAACTTCAACTTCTCTTAAGCTGAGAAAAGTTACACTCAAAATTTTGGACTCATTAAGAAAGTTTACCTGCGCTATTCCACCTTTCCACCTGGTCTGGTAGCGCTTGCGACAACGTCGTGGACAACACGAGCACAATATGCGGGTGAACGCCCTGGAAAAGAAACGTAAGTATTAGTTGCAAATACATTTTTAATTAATATCCCCATGTGATCAGTCAAATAAAAAGCCAGGCCGGAGGTCGGGCTGCCAGAATATAATGGGGCTACAGCATTCTACATATATATGGGAAGGAAAGACACATTTTGCTAAAGGGAGAATGTAGTGAGACGTTTCGCCAATAAAACAGCGTCTTCATTAACTTATGTCCACGGACGTAGGTAATGTAAGAGTGTAACGCCTGATGGGAGTGTCTCTGTACAGGTATAGTAGTGAAATGATGATGCAATCAGTCCATCATCCTTGAAGGAATATTATTTGAGGTGGTCAGTCCCTCAGCCTGGTCTTGAACGATATCGTTTCATGGAGCTGAACTCTTCTCCAGGATGAGGGACTGACCACCTCAAATACTATTTCTCAAGGTTGATGGACTGATTATCATCTTTACTTCGCTACTACACCTGCTGCCTCTGTATTTGACTGAAGAAGCCTACTGTGTAGGCGAAACGTTTCAACAATAAAGATACCCAGCTGTTGCACATGTGTCTTACTCATCAAGAAGAAGAATCCCTCAACCTCTGCCTTGGTCTCCAGTGTCCTGAACAAAACTCTCCACCAAAATACCCGACACAATGCCGTGCTAGATCACATGTCGATCAGTGTGATAATAGAACTCTAGATTTATGGACATTAGAGCAAAAGAAAATATTATATTACTGGAATCCGAACTATAAAAAAACAGAGTGAAAGTAAATCTAAACTTACACTGAGTGTAAGAAAAAGATCGTAAGATTTACCTGCCATCCTTCAAGTTTTATGAGAGAGAAAGACTAGTAATGTTGCCACAGCGTAATTTATTTTTTACACGCCTCCATTTCACTTCCCTGGATGCTAGTAATTCCATGGAGGGTAGTACTTCCCTGAATGACAGCACTTCCCTAGATGACTGTTGCCGTCTACCAACCTACTAATGACTAACAAACTTGAGCAGAAACGTTTCGCCTACACATCAGGCTTCTAGAGTCGGATACAGTAGATATAACAATATATTCAAGCGAAGCAGTATGCTGACCATATGAAATATTGCGGTACATGTGTCTTATTCATCAACTTTTAGGTATTATACCTACCATTAAAATTATTCCAACCAGCTACGACGATGCCCCTGATCTAGCAAGAGATGATTTAACACTGGAAAGTAATCAGGGAATGGCAGACGTCCGTGAAAAATGGAAAAGGTGCTACCCAGCAGAACGCACTGAGGCATTGTTGAGTTCATTTCCCTGAACCTCCGCATCGCTGGGGAGCCCAACAAAAAAGACAACACCAGGAAATTGCATTGCGTAGAAATTTTATTTGGGGTGTTAACATCATTTCGAAATTATCAATAAAAATAAGTCTCCTTTTTAAGAGCAAACGCGTGAAAATGCGGAATAGGATTGGCCAACCCAATTTACCAGTTCAAGGAATTTTAATTTTTTATATAGTCTGTTACGGACTTCATCGTGGCCTAGTCAAATTTTCTCTATTGGGGGAAATTTTTCAGCATGGCTACAGGTAAAGTTTCGAATCCTTCCTGATCAACCATTGTCAAGCCGCAAGTTGTGACTTGACAATGTCTTCCAGGATTGAGCGAAACGTCGTTTCAAGTTTCCTCACTTAAGAGCGGGTTATTAGTGAAGAGGTAAACAGGAGAGATAACAGGAAGTTCAAGAGAATGAGGAATAACAGAGCAGTCAGCAGAATGAGAATAATATATAACAAAATAAAGAGAATGAGATACAAGGAAGTAGTCAAGAGAATGATACATAACAAGAGAAGACGTTATAACAGAGAGGATAAGAGGTCAACAGAAAAATGAAAGAAGAGTGAGAACATAAGAAAAAAAAAGGAAAGGAAGAAAAAAAACCGAATGATCTACAGAATGACGTGGAAAGATAAAGAGTAAAACAAATAAAGCACCAAATACAAATAAATGAAGATATATTTTAAAACAAAGAATAATGGCCGACAGATGAAAGGAAATTGAAGATTCAATTTTGCGTTGCAATTAGTAGGTTTGTGTTGCAACATATTCTTCCAGATAGAAATTTATTCTACGAGAGAGAGAGAGAGAGATGTATAGACGAAGAAATAGAGAAAGACAATTGTTTTCCAGATGAACGAATCTCAGCTCCTGGGTCCGATTTTCCTCCTCCTAGCTTCCCTATTATAATGAACTGTTTATGAAGAAACGACGCAGGTGGAGAAAGTGGTACAATAACACCGAAACGATGGAGTATAATGTGATCCTTCATTGACGACGTTTCGGTGCTCACACTCTGGGCTTCTTTCGAGTCACAGGTGTTTGTGACTAGTTAAAGCCCACTGTGCGGACGAAACGTTATCAGTAATGGAGTGCATTATACTCCATCTGTGTCCAACGGCAACGTTATCCTCTATAGAGCTTTATAAAGCTGTACGGAGATCGAAACGTTGTCTAGTAGAAGCTTGTTGTATAACGTACCTTTTCTTCGTTACTCTCAGCAGAACGTCTTTATTTCCAGGAAAGAAATAACTGAGCGGCGACCAATGAAGAGATGGGGCCAGGAGCCATGAATCGACCCCTGCAACCACAATTAGGTGAATACACACACACACACACACACACACACACACACACACACACACACAGGAGGCAAGATCCATACATAGCTTTAAGATGAGGTACGATAAAGTTCTTGGAGCAGGGAGAGAGTTAACCTAGTAGCCACCAGCAAAGAGACGGGACCAGGAGTTGTGAATCGACCCTGCAACCACAAATACGTGAGTACAAGTAGGTGAGTACACACACACACACACATACACACACACACACACACACAAATAACTGCTGCAGCATATGGGCGCCTAGCAAACCTAAGAACAGCATTCCGACATCTTAATAAAGAATCGTTCAGGACCCTGTACACTGTGTACGTTAGGCCCATATTGGAGTATGCAGCACCAGTTTGGAACCCACACCTAGCCAAGCATGTGAAGAAGCTCGAGAAAGTGCAAGGTTTGCAACAAGACTAGTCCCGGAGCTAAGGGATGTCCTACGAGGGAGGTTAAGGGAAATGGACCTGACGACACTGGAGGACAGGAGGATAGGGGAGACATGATAACAACATATAAGATACTGAGAGGAATTGACAAAGTGGACAGAGACAGAATGTTCCAGAGATGGGACACAACAACAAGGGGACACAGATGGAAGTTGAAGACTCAGATGAATCACAGAGATGTTAGGAAGTATTTCTTCAGTCACAGAGTTGTCGGGAAGTGGAATAGTTTAGGAAGCGATGTAGTGGAGGCAGGCTCTATACATAGCTTTAAGCAGAGGTATGATAAAGCTTATGGCGCAGGGAGAGTGACCCAGTAGCGGCCAGTGAAGAGGCGGGGCTAGGAGCTTTGACTCGACCCCTGCAACCACAACTAGGTGAGTACAACTAGGTGAGTACACATACACATACACACACACACACGTCTCTATCCACAAATGCCTTTGTCAATAGGTTATTAATTTGAACGTAATGTCCAGTCCTTCCTACCATCGCTGTAATCATTCTGTTGAGTGATCACAGTCATGGTAGAATTTTTTTTTCATTCTTTGTGTCACCTTTCCTTAGCGAAAAATGGCCAAATGGGGTTAAAAACTGTAAATCTATATATTGTTTTTATCTCAGCAATGAGGCTCACAAAGTGACAGACTGATAATAAAATTTAAGGGGATTCTGAAAACCTAATCAGTTTACTTTGTCCAGCCTCTTCATCTTATCTGACAGGACAGTCTGGCCTAAATTATATATATATATATATATATATATATATATATATATATATATATATATATATATATATATATATATATATATATATATATATATATATATATATATATATATATATATATATATATATATATATGTCGTCCGATTAGGTAAAACTTGCTATTTTGGCTTAAATAGCAACGCTCACCTTGCCATATAAGACAAGCGAAAATTTGTGTATACAATAATTTCGCAAAAATCATTCTGAACCTAGCGAAAAAATATATTTCATTGTGTTTGTTTATTATTAAATTAATGTTAACGTATCTAAAATATATTTAGTTGGGTTAGGCTAAATTAAATTACGCTTGTTGTAATAAGGTTAGGTAGGTTTTCAAAGTTTCTCTTGGTACAAAATTATATTTTTTTACATTAACATAAATGAAAAAAATATATCTTTAAACGTATAAGAGAAAATTTTAGAAAGGACTTAATTTTAAATGAGTTCTTTCTAATTGACCAGTTTTACCTAATCGGCACGACATATATATATATATATATATATATATATATATATATATATATATATAAACACTGATCTCTGGCCGACGGAGACTCGAACCTACGAACCTCATGACAAGGTACGCAGTGCTTTACCGACCGTACCACACTGGTCCAATACCTTGGCATCCAGCTTTCGCTAGACGTTATTCCAAGGCAGCCAGCTTTCAGGCAGGAAGGCTTACAGCTTTTCATCTCATCCCCTGCATGCATCGACACAACTAGAGATTTTACAATGCTAGAATTCGCAGAGCAGGCGAAATATTCACAAACACTGATCTCTGGCCGACGGAGACTCGAACCTACGAACCTCATGACAAGGTACGCAGTGCTTTACCGACCGTACCACACTGGTCCAATACCTTGGCACCCAGTGTGGTACGGTCAGTAAGCACTGCGTACCTTGTCATGAGGTTCGTAGGGTCGAGTCTCCGTCGGCCAAGATCGTGTTTGTGAATATTTCGCCTGCTCTTGCAATTCCTAGCATATATATATATGATATAATAAAATATGTGAGCACAAAGGTGTGAAATTTTATGATTAAAAACATTGGATTAAAGGAGGGTAAGAAAATGAGGAAGAGTTGGTGAGGGAAGGGAAAAAAGATGCGTGACAAAAAGTAAGAATATAAGAGAAAGGTGGAGAAGGGACGGGGAATATTATCTCTAATTAGAAGTAATATGTGCAAGGGAGGAGATATATATTACGAATTGCCAAGCGATTATATTATTATTATTATTATTATTATTATTATTATTATTATTATTATTATTATTATTATTATTATTTATATATTTTATTATTATTGTTATTTTTTATTTTTATTTTTATTCTTCTTCTTCTTATTATTCCTATTCTTCTTCCTCCTCCTCCTATTCTTCTTCTTCTTCTTCTTCTTCTTCTTCTTCTTCTTCTTCTTCTTCTTCTTCTTCTTCTTCTTCTTCTTCTTCTTCTTATTATTATTATTATTATTATTTTTATTATTATTATTATTATTATTATTATTTTATCATTGTTGTTGTTGTTATAATTGATAGTAATAGTAATAGTAGCAGTAGTAGTACTCGTTGTAGTACGAGTACTAATAAACGTACAATCACAAAGCATCAAGAGTCCTTCACCAGCCTTTTCCCTGCATCCTTTGAAGTGTCAAGGGATGCTGACCAAGTGGAGGTATGGAGGGTGTCTGGCAGATACCAGCCAGTGGCTGGCCACTTGAGTAAGTGTATGGCTGCTCTTGAGTTTTTATGGAGGTACAGGAAGTGTCCGGCTTGCAAGCGTGTTGCATTCCTGGTGTTTCAACTTACGAACAATGGCGATGACATGATGGCTGGTATCGACTCGTGGATAAAGGTGAGAAAAAGTCTGGAGGATGGTGGGAGGAGGAAGGCACACTCGTATGTTACAGACTTTTGCAGAAATGCCTAAAGAAAACGATACGTTTAGAGAAATCGCTAAGAAGAGCAAGCTTCATTATATAAGCATTTCAGATTTAACAAGGTTGAAGGTCTGAACACTTATTTACAAGGCTGAGAGACGGAGCACCTATCAAGGCTGAGGGACTGATGACCTCAAGTTCTCTTCGTCCACCGTCTTCATTATTAATTCATTGTAGTGGATTGAAAAAGCTACTAGTTAGCGAAACGTCTCTATCAGTAAAGATACCCAGGTGTTACACATGTGTCTTATTCATCATGATAAGCATGTTCTTCAAAGTTTATCTCTTCTTCACTATTGTCGACAGAACGTCATTTAGGTCCTTGATTTAGAAAGACTCATGAACAAACACTAGGACATATTTATTAGAAAACAAGGTCAGGACACGTTTGGTTATTTACTATAAAAATAATCATTCTTATTGTCACGGGATGGAGTAATTAGTACAATCATTGCTATAATCAAGGGAATATCGTAAGTGGTCACACATCGCCTGGGGAATGAGAGGAATCAGATTCTCTCCGAGGATCGAGAGCATTTCACCGGCATCAAGGGACTTTTTAGGGAAGTAAAGAGTGAAAATGTGAAAGAAAAGATATTAGAGCGAGTGAGTGTCCCGGTACTTTGTATGCTGGGTGTGAGTGGGTCCCCTGATCGTGAAGAGAAGTTTCTAAGTCCCAGAGCAGTCTCCTGCTGTCTCCTCACGTAACACTAACACAGCTGTACCACTAACAGGCTGCTGGATCCACTAGGATTACTTTCACATCAAATTCAGCAGTGGTATTAAAGTATTCTTATTCCAGCTGCTTAAAATCAAGTGGATTGCATGATGATTAAGACACACGTACAACAGTTAAGTAACCTTAATGTCGAAACTTTCGCCTGCACAGAAGGCTTCTTCAGTCAAATACAGAGGCATCAGGTGAAGTAGTGAAATGAAAATGATGTAATCAACCTAGAGAAGAGTTCAGCTCCATGGAACTGGGGGACTGACCAACTCAAATACCATTTCTCCCAGGTTTATGGACTGTTTACATCATCTTCAGTTCACTACTACACCTGCTGTCTTTGTAATGGACTGAAGAAGCCTATTGTTAGGCGAAACGTTTCAACAATAAGGATACCCAACTGTTGCACCTCTAGATATCATATCAAGGTGGGAATTAGTCGCTGTATCCTCTCAATGGCTCTGGGTCATCCTTTTATTTTGCCCAAGGGACATGAATTACATATATGAATATATATATATATATATATATATATATATATATATATATATATATATATATATATATATATATATATATATATATATATTTCAAAAGATCACAGCAATCCTACCATCATGTAAAACAGTTTCAGGTTTCTGTTTCACAGTCACCTGGCAGGATGGTAGTACCTCCTGGGTGGTTGCTGTCTACCAACCTACTACCTACTATATATATATATATATATATATATATATATATGTACTACCATCCTGCCAGGTGACTGTGAAACAGAAACCTGAAACTGTTTTACATGATGGTAGGATTGCTGGTGTCTTTTTTCTGTCTCATAAACATGCAAGATTTCAGGTACGTCTTGCTACTTATACTTACACTTAGGTCACACTACGCAAACATGTACACGTTTATGTATACACACTCATCTGAGTTTTCTTTGATTTTATCTTAATAGTTCTTGTTCTTATTGCTTTTCCCTTTCATATCCATGGGGAAGTGGAATAAGAATCTTTCCTCCGTAAGCCATGCGTGTTGTAAAAGTCAACTAAAATGCCGGGAACAATGGGCTAGTAACCCTTTTCCTGTATAGCTTACTAAAAAGAAGAAGAAGAAACCGTCAAAGTGGGATGTTTGAATGTGCGTGGATGTTGTGCGAATGATAAGAAAGAGATGATTGTAGATGTTATGAATGAAAAGAAGCTGGATGTCCTGGCTTTAAGTGAGACAAAGCTGAAGGGGTAGGAGAGTTTCAGTGGGGGGAAATAAATGGGATTAGATCAGGGGTTTCAAATAGAGTTAGAGATAAAGAAGGAGTGGCAATAATGTTGAATAATCAGTTATGGCAGGTAAAGAAGGAATATAAATGTATAAATTCAAGGATTATGTGGAGTAAAATAAAGGTTGGATGTGAAAAGTGGGTTATAGTAAGTGTTTATGCACCTGGAGAAGAGAGAAGTGTAGAGGAGAGAGAGAATTTTGGGAAATGTTGAGTGAGTGTGTGGGAGTTTTGAACCAAATGAGAGAGTAATTGTGGTTGGGGATCTTAATGCTAAAGTGGGTAAAAATGGTGTGGATGGAGTAGTAGGTAAATTTGGGGGCAGGGGTAAATGTAAATGGGGAACCATATTGAGCTATGTGTAGAAAGAGGTTTGGTAATAAGTAATACATATTTTATGAAAAAGAGGATAAATAAATATACAAGGTATGATATAGCACGTAAGGAAAGTAGTTTGTTGGATTATGTATTGGTGGATAAAAGGTTGATGAGTAGGCTTCAGGATGTACATGTTTATAGAGGGGCAACGGATATATCAGATCATTATTTGGTTGTAGCTACAGTTAGAGTAAAAGGAGATGGGACAAAAGAAAATGGCAACAGCAAGTAAGAGAGAGGTAAAAGTGTATAAACTAAGGGAGGAGGAAGTTAGGGTGAGATATAAGCAACTATTGGCAGAAAGGTGGGCTAGTGCAAGTAGGAGTAGTGGGGGTTGAAGAGAGTTGGGATAGATTTAAAAATGCAGTATTAGAATGTGGGGCAAGTTTGTGGCTATAGGAGGGTGGGTGCAGGAGGAAAGAGGAGTGGGGTGGAATGAAGAAGTAAAGGGTGTGATAAAAAGAGAAAAA